>NQII01001058.1:0-99611 GCA_002778355.1 Clitarchus hookeri
AATTTTCCCTGTCGTATTTGCTTGAAAGTTGTTCGACCACAATTTCCTTTTTGCATATTTCGTAAGTTTGTGGGAAATTTTGTTTCTGAATGGCACAAATGAACTGTACACTCGTCACTGTCAGATTGTTGCACTAATAATTCAAGAGTCTTACCATCGAAGACGCTTCTTTCAAGGAGGAAATTAACACCTTCGTCACACCACTCCACAGTTACGGCAACAGCCGGCTGGTCCGTGTAGATTACGCAGTGCAGTAGAGGATATTTACTTGCATATTTTTTCTCGGGAATGAACTTATCACCAGGACGCGCTCCACCGTTGCGAGAAGACTTGGTGGAAGGTCTCGGCCTCGAGCCTAGGTGCACTTCGCATGCAAAGGGCGTGCAGGTGGAGGCCCAGTCCAGGAAACCTTGCCTTTTCACAATTGCACACATAATTATATTTACTTTTTCGGAAAAGTTCGTACACTACAATTTCGTACATTTTTGCCTTGCATACGTGGACATCCCGATTTTGTTTTACCAACTCCTCCAGCGAACAAGGAAGCGTAGATTTACGGCATACATTGTAAACGCAACAGCTTTTATATTTGCATGTTAATGTATCCCGCACATAGCAGCCTTCCAAATCATCGTAGCAGCATAGCCAGTTAATTGTACCGTCACAAAATTGAATAAGCAGAACGCCTCGAGCATCTCGAAAACTTAAGTTTCGGTACCCATAATTCAGTTCACTGTAAATGCTCACGTCCTCTGACTTGGATGGAGAAAATTCGGTGACGGACACTTCCATTTATTCTGATGTCACTGTATTCGAAATTGGAGCTGATGGGACACTCTGCAAAGCTGGGAGAGAATAATCTGTAGGACGTTCTTTCCGATGATGGTTTGTACGGGTTGCCTGATGGTTGCGGGTTCGTGCTAGTAGAGGGCATTAACAAAGTTCCTCCATGTGTCAATATGGTACGGATAAGCTGAATAATATTATATACATTTTCTTCTGCGTAGGTGTTCCTTTTATTTTCTTCTTCACTTGAAAAAATGGCTATCGTAATTTTGACAGGTGTTTAAAGCCTGTAAGTTTCGAAATGGTCACTGGGCTTTCGTCTTGAAATAGCGAAAAAGAAACGACAGCGAGAAAAATGACTGCTTTCGTGAGGGAGATCGGGGTGGGTCTTATACACACAAGTCTTTAATAAAAATATGTTTAATTTAATTTTTAAAATTTTTCTAAATTTCTCACATTTGTACATTAATTTTTTCTACCAAATATTGCATTTTTATTCATTTTGAAATTTTTTATAATTTCTCCGAGTTTTGGCAAGTTTTCAATGTTTTTTTTTATTTTTAGAGTTATAGATCACCTATGGTCAAGAACAAGGTATGTACAATCCAGCGTGGCGGTCGGGATTAATATTTCAATTTTACGTCGATATTTTACGATTTTTTTAGTATTATTTTGTGTTTTGTTTTAATGTCCCACGGGGTCAAGATTATGGATATCCGAAATGTTGGTCGGAATCAATAACGTAAACAAACACGGCGTTTGTCCTTTCTGATCCGCAAGGTTTGACTTAGAGCATTTAGTTTGCCTTTTTAAATTGGAGACATTTGCGGGAAAAAATATGTAAAAATAATTCGATCTAAAGATTTCTCCGCTTCATTCGGAAATTTTCTGGGGACGAAAAGGCGATTTTAAGGGTTAATTAATTGATTTATGAAGTTATTTTGAGGTTAAAGTGGGATATTTTGTGGTTGTGACGTTTCAAAATTCTAACGCAACAAGGACGCTGACCCGCTCCATACTCAACCTTCATTAGCCATTGGACTGTTTAATTTTTAAGTTCCTAAAATAATTCCCGTATATTTAATGAAATGTTTGAAAATTATAGAGATGATTTTCAATGCTCTCTCATTCCTCCACCCTAACCGACATTGCAATTTCTACAACAAAAAGTGATGTGTAGATTACGAGTTTTGTACATACCTAACGTGTTGTGTCTTTTATCTTATTTTGCCTCTATAATTAGGTCATCTCCCGGGCTAAAAAAGGGTAAAAAAGGTTGATACCGTACATTTTTATGTTCTTTACTTTGTATAATACTCGTTTTCATAACATAGTTAGATTTAATCACTATTTTAATACGCTAATTTAAATAAAAAGTGAAAACTATAAAAAAAATATATGCCAGACTTTGTGGTACCACTCGACTACCGACCAGTGTTCTATTTACTCACATTAATATGATCCCCCACCCGACGAAAGACCCGACTGTCAACAGAATTAGGGTCGTTAGGCAACTGGTACGTAATTTGCCCAACTGCTTGTTTTAGATCACCTCCTAACCCCTTCATAGTTGTGATGTCTTTCACAATAGCTATAAGTAGCTATGTAATGTTGAAGTGGGCACAACGAGATTAGGTAGTCGTGCTGTGGTGCCGTCCGCGATGACGTCACAGGCGCGGCCGGCGGCCTCGATCATCTCCCCCCTTGCCCCAACCAACCATCGGCCGGCAATTCCAGCAAATCGTAAACCCAGAAATGATTTTAATAAAAAACATTTTAATATAAGTTATTTTAATAACATTAAAAGAAACGAATTTAATAAACCTTTCATAAAAACATAGATTTCTAATAAGTATGTGAATTTCCTAGAAAAAAAACCCCATTTACATAGAAACCCCCACTCGCACGACCCCTGATAGAGTGGCGATCGCCAGTGCGCATATTTATTTACGAATTTAAAGATTTAATTTTCTATACACGAGAAGGTATATAAAAACTTTGTATTCTTCCGATTGTAATATTTTTTTGCGAAATCAAACGCACAGTAGGCCACACCCCAATCAGACTTTCAACTTATAAAATAAATTCTTTTATTTAGAAAGTGTTGACTGTACATTCCCGCTAGAACACTGTAAAAACCTTCAAATTGTAATACTTTGTTTACTATAAATCAATTTAGTCGATTTGTTTAAATATTTGCTTTATTCAGGCGCGCGAGACATACACACGTCAGAACAGGCACGTGCGGCAGGCGACATCCTATGGGTACCGCGGGGAAGGGGGGAAATGTTGACAGCCCTGAGCCAAGTGCACACGAACTGACCTTGATCGCACATCAGCTGCTGTGTGGCCTTGGAGCAGTGTATCACTTGTGTGTTAAAAAAAAAACTAATGAAAGTAGGTTTATTCACATGCCGAAGGAAACAGAAGTTACTTACTAATGAGCGATTGGAATTTACTTTTCTCGGTAAATTAAAATTCGCCAACGACAATATGTAATACATCTCGTTTGCTGCTAGATTGTCATAATACTGACATAAAACACAGCTTAAGAAAACATCCGCAGTTTACAACTGAGCTGCGTCGTGAAAGTGAAATGGATTTGTTTCCGTATTTAAACGTGCTGAACGTGTTTCGTTTGTATTTGCAGCTGTTATTATAGAGTAATGCTGCTGTTTTGAAAAACATCTATCACATAGACCACATCAAATAGCTTGCGACTGTTTCAGCTACCGAAATTGAACTTTGATGCATCATCATATTATGATCCTTTGGATTGGCAGGAAAATATTACTGAACCGCCAATATTAAAACATGTGAGCGAAGAAGAACTCCTGCTGTTTATCGAACAAAAAGGAGAAGGAGAACTGCCTTTATTGCGTCTACTATGTCATACGCAAGCAGTCGAAAGAGCAGTCAAAGCTGTGACTGAGGCTTCAATCACTTTATGTGATAAAAGTGAGAGAGAAGGCTTCATAAAAGCCCAAATAGAGTCACGAAAAGCAATGCCGAAGTTCGATAACAAGAAAGATTTTGCTGTTATTTAACCTTTTATTGTAATAAGTATTTGTGTAAAAATTTTAAACATATTTTTTGTCTTTATCTATTTATTAAACATTTACTAAACTAACGATCTCAGTATTTTCATTTTTTACATATCATTGACGAGTGATTTCCTATACCATACTGGGAGACCTTTCTTGAATACTTTTTTTGACTATTTTGAGATGGATCCGGAGGCAGAAGATGAATTCCGATTGCAATCGAACTTTATTTGCTATTTGAAGACATCGTTTGGCACCGTTTTCTAATTGTGCCCGATGAAAAAGGGTTTTTTTTCGTTCATAAGTGACCCCCCCTCCCCCCTTCACAATACATATACTTGATAAAGCGATAAAACTCTGGATGATTAATTCATGTGTAAAAATATTTGCTTCATTCATTAGAGCGATGTGACAATTAAATATTCTTTCAATATCTCAGTAAAACATGAGAAAGCGAAGTTTTAGTAACATCATCACTCCGCTCCACACCTTCCTGCTTAGTATTAGTAAAACAAAGTATATTTTTCATTCAATTCGGTGTTAATCACTTGTATAAAGTATTTCTACATTATAATTTTTTATTGAGAAAAACCTCGAAAAACAATTTTTTTAAAATCTTTAATCACAATCCGGAGGCAATAAAACTCAATAGAACGTAATAAAATTTTACGTATGGATTACCAATACCATTTAGCACCTTTTAATCACCGTGCCCTTTACAATATCGAGAAATAAAAAACATTACCCACCCTAAAAGCGGGCAACAATAATTTCCATGGCTCTGCAATTGGCTGGCGCATAAAAAAATATATAAGAAAGTTTAATGCCACATTACGTAGAGACGCGAGCTGTAGACAAGCCTTAGTGTAGTTAGTATGAACAGTCCTCGCGCAGACCACACCTACACGTACTGACTCACTACACCGGTATCTGGCCAGCACGAGGAGGCCGGGGGAGGGGAGGTGGGGCAAGGCCTACTTTATCAGCTGCAGATGTGTCCAGCCCAAAGGCCGTGCGGCTACCGCGCCGTCTGAGCTTGCCACCGACAATGCCACGCATTAAGTATTAAAATGTATTTGTTCTTGCGTGCCTCAACAAAACAAATGAAATTTGGCTTATGCAGGAAACCGATGTTATAACACACACGTACACACACATACAAATAGGTTTCGAAGCTCGCGGCTCTGTACGCACAGCGACGCAGGTTCGACACTGTAGACGCGCGCGCGTACTAAACTTCGTTTTAACATAGACATACAATATTTGCCAAATGTTGGATTGCAGCTGGGTAACTAGCTGCGAAAAAGAAATTCCGTGACTACATCCATTTTTAATGTTATTATAGTTTTTCCTCTCTCTTAGCCAGATCGCGTATTTGTGAGCAGACACGTACATATCACACAGTACCTGTAACGCATTTACTTTTCTGAGGCACAAAAAATACTTATATGTACTTATATGCTNAAACTTATATGTACTTATATGTTATTTTATATTTTACATGTTACTACCAAACACATTCAAAAATGCAATCCTAATGTTAACCATCAATACGAGGGATCGCTGAGAAACTTACTTATGTGTCAATATTTTCGCAATAACGAGATACTCGAAGAGTAATTGCGTTTAAAAATAAACACTATACTTAATTAATTTCCGCAGGCCTATCCCACAACACGAATTCCATATAAATTAAGTAATTGGTTAATAAAAATAAATGTTGTCAGTTGAAAACAATTTTAGTTTCGTAGGCAACCAAAGTGTTTGTAAAAAAATATGCCCACCACGTGACCGTACACATAATGTTTGCACTACTGCAGAACTAAGTCTTTTATAATTGGTGTGCAGAAAACCATAAAAAAATATTTGTAGGAAACGCACTTCTCATAAAAAATATGTTTCAGGAAAAAGTTTATTTAATTGATAATAAGTGAGAATGAGAGAAAGAACACTACTGGATCCTGCATGATAACAATAGTTGCATATTACACGAGCAGGTTACCGTAAAAATAATTCTAACGAAAGATGATCGCATCATTTGNATGATAACAATAGTTGCATATTACACGAGCAGGTTACCGTAAAAATAATTCTAACGAAAGATGATCGCATCATTTGAATAATAGTGGATTAATCGCTATTTTTACATTATGGAATTCATCATGCCACATGCATAATTTTGTTTTAAATGATACATTTGATCAGTATCGTACAGAAGCCTTTGGCGGCTTCGACTCTACTCCCCTCCACAGAGCACAGGGACATGATTTCCCGGCAGTGGTCCATCGTGGATATTTGTCTGTGCTTGAGCGGTTTTCTCGGGGGTTTTCATTTCATTATGTAATTTTTTGCTGTTACATATTAGTGTACGAAACTCTTTTTCTATTGCTATGCTTTACCCACACTNTGCCGAAGTTCGATAACAAGAAAGATTTTGCTGTTATTTAACCTTTTATTGTAATAAGTATTTGTGTAAAAATTTAAAACATATTTTTTCTCTTTATCTATTTATTAAACATTTACTAAACTAACGATCTCAGTATTTTAATTTTTTACATATCATTGACGAGTGATTTCCTATACCATACATATCACACAGTACCTGTAACGCATTTACTTTTCTGAGGCACAAAAAAAAACTTATATGTACTTATATGTTATTTTATATTTTACATGTTACTACC
This sequence comes from Clitarchus hookeri, assembly GCA_002778355.1. Taxonomy (NCBI): domain Eukaryota; kingdom Metazoa; phylum Arthropoda; class Insecta; order Phasmatodea; family Phasmatidae; genus Clitarchus; species Clitarchus hookeri. Next base: position 6,515 of record NQII01001058.1, read on the forward strand.
AAACACATTCAAAAATGCAATCCTAATGTTAACCATCAATACGAGGGATCGCTGAGAAACTTACTTATGTGTCAATATTTTCGCAATAACGAGATACTCGAAGAGTAATTGCGTTTAAAAATAAACACTATACTTAATTAATTTCCGCAGGCCTATCCCACAACACGAATTCCATATAAATTAAGTAATTGGTTAATAAAAATAAATGTTGTCAGTTGAAAACAATTTTAGTTTCGTAGGCAACCAAAGTGTTTGTAAAAAAATATGTCCACCACGTGACCGTACACATAATGTTTGCACTACTGCAGAACTAAGTCATTTATAATTGATGTGCACAAAACCATAACAAAATATTTGTAGGAAACGCACTTCTCATAAAAAATATGTTTCAGGAAAAAGTTTATTTAATTGATAATAAGTGAGAATGAGAGAAAGAACACTACTGGATCCTGTATGATAACAATAGTTGCATATTACACGAGCAGGTTACCGTAAAAATAATTCTAACGAAAGATGATCGCATCATTTGAATAATAGTGGATTAATCGCTATTTTTACATTATGGAATTCATCATGCCACATGCATAATTTTGTTTTAAATGATACATTTGATCAGTATCGTACAGAAGCCTTTGGCGGCTTCGACTCTACTCCCCTCCACAGAGCACAGGGACATGATTTCCCGGCAGTGGTCCATCGTGGATATTTGTCTGTGCTTGAGCGGTTTTCTCGGGGGTTTTCATTTCATTATGTAATTTTTTGCTGTTACATATTAGTGTACGAAACTCTTTTTCTATTGCTATGCTTTACCCACACTGTTTTTGGCGACTCCAAACATAAAAAATTTACTGATAATATTTTTTATTTTTATTAATTATAAATTTTAATCAATCATTTATAACATGAATAAAACACAACATATTGTTAAAAAAAATTAAAATGATAATAGGAAACACATAGTTCCTTGCATAAAAGTCTTTATACATATATCAACATCTTCCAGGTGAGTTCACCTCTCGATGTCCGTTTCAGCGACCCAGGAATTGTAGCGGGCAGGGAAACACCACCACTTGATGTACGCCCTTGCATCCCAGCAGGCTCAGTAGGACACATATTTTCCCACAATTTGATGGTCCAGTAATGATGCACCTCACTGTATTCGGAAAAAGGCTTCCATGTCGTGATTCGTGGGAGGTAGCTTCATCTTCAGCATTAATGCATATGGGTATAGTAACATCTTACTTGAAGATCTGTAAACTGTTTTCTTCGGCTTGTATGACAAGGAGTAAGAGTAGGAGTAGGAGTAGGAGTAGGAGTAGGAGGAACGGTAGGAGGAGTAGTATAAGGAGTAGGTGGAGAAGTAGTAGAAGGAGGTAACATACACAAGCCTCTTGATGATATTAAGCATGTTTTCTTGGAAATACAATGTCTCTTCAAATTATCACTCCGATAGTTTTTATTGAAAACACATATTTTAATATGTCTACTGTTCTAAGTCTAGAATGAAACTGAAACAAACAAAGTATAAAAATGAGCGTCTTTATACTTTTCTCGCTCAGTTCGCCGCGATGTCTCGAGCAGGGGGGACTGTAGCTGGAAGAGTACTCGTCTATGCACTGATCAACAATCTACCATTCGAGCTGGACATTCCCAGATAAAAGTTCTGCGGGCCAGGAACGAAGATAGTTAAAAGGCTGTTACGTGGTGACACAGGCATCAATGCACTGGGTGAGGCATGCAAGCNGGGCCAGGAACGAAGATAGTTAAAAGGCTGTTACGTGGTGACACAGGCATCAATGCACTGGGTGAGGCATGCAAGCAGCACGACATCGTTTACTTCCTAAACAAAGATCTATAAGCTTGGCACCAGGCAGACAAGAAACTCGCATAGAAGGCCGACGAGATACGAACATCATCAGACACTGGACATCCAACGTGATGAAGGCCAAAGTGAAGATGGGAATGGGTGATAAGAGAAATATGAAGGAACAGGTTAAATTAGGAATAGGTACAGAGCAGAAGAGAAAGGCACAAGTGAAATGTAAAGCTGTGACAAAGGGAAGAAAATCACGTAAGACCAAGGAAATATCTACCAGTGGATTTTTCCATTGCTTTTGCCTGCACTTGGGGCCCTCGGGTGCCTAACAGAAGCCACGAGTGGTATCGCCCAAGCCATCAACACAGCATCGAACAAACGGAAGCAGTTGTCCGAGGTCCAAAGACATAATGCAAATATAGAAGCTATCGCTATGGGCAAACAAAAACGGCCAAGGCCTCTACCTAAGGCCGTGCCCAGTGGGAGAAGGAGGTGTGAAAAAGCGACGCAGTGATAAGAGGCTATAATGAAATCTCTACCGAAACGACTGCCCACAATAAGGATTTAAAACCGTTTGCACACAAATTAAAAATAAATATTTTTATTGGAGTGTTTATGAGAGACGAATTGTCAAAGAAACAACAATGTAATGAGTGCGCCATAATTAATCTGGACACGGCAGCTGGGCCCGATACNGAGACGAATTGTCAAAGAAACAACAATGTAATGAGTGCGCCATAATTAATCTGGACACGGCAGCTGGGCCCGATATATGGCGCAAATATGCAGACTATTATGAAAGTTTTGGGAATTTGCGTCCTCCACTTGAACTGCGACGGTACCTGAAATATACCAAACTAATGTAAAATTACGAAATGGAGCAGATGCCTAACGTATGCAACTNGAACTGCGACGGTACCTGAAATATACCAAACTAATGTAAAATTACGAAATGGAGCAGATGCCTAACGTATGCAACTGTGGACATTTGTGTCTTTGCTTCTTGGTTCGCTCGTACAAGTAATTGCATAAAATGGCTATACATTGTGAGGAATCATCAGTCATGTCGATAATGCTTACCTTTACAGGTCGTAGCTGCAAGCTGCGTGCGTTACAATTTCTACCGCTTGACCTGGAGGGGGAATGGCGCATAGGCCTTGTCGATTTTCAAACATACAATGTGATACCAAACCTCGATGAAAAAATTGTAAGATATACTTCGTAAATAGTGGCAATGTCTCCANTCAAACATACAATGTGATACCAAACCTCGATGAAAAAATTGTAAGATATACTTCGTAAATAGTGGCAATGTCTCCGACGAAGTAACGTTGCCCATATACTCTTATCAAATAGACGACATTGCAAGGTAATTTAAAGATTTGCTATCCCCCGAAATGAAATTTGAACTATATGGGAATCCCAATACTCTGAAGAGTGTCATCAGATGCAGNAAGATTTGCTATCCCCCGAAATGAAATTTGAACTATATGGGAATCCCAATACTCTGAAGAGTGTCATCAGATGCAGCGAATATATAGACTTTACGAAACCAGATAATATCAGACCGATGCTGGGTTTCGAGCCACACATCCATGAAGCTGGTAAAACACACGAGTCGTTGCAGCCCATAAACATTTTGCCAGTCAATGTGATACGAATAAGCTGCAATTTAGCGAGTGGCACACACCTCAATGGGAGGTAGAGCAATACACTGCACGAGTTTTCGCTGTTTGTCCCTCCATGTTTTAAACTGGCTGTAGCACCGCAAAGCATAATTTACATTCTGGTCGCCGCAAATAGAGCACGCGAGGTGGTCATGACAGTCGTCGGCCAGCACGAAGAGTTGGCGAACTTTCGAAACCGGAACCGGCAACCAGAACCAGTAAAAAAAGTGCCATGCAATACATGTAATCAGTACATTGCAAGTCTCCTATGAGTTAACACATGCTAGCGAGATTTTCCTCCGTAGTCTTGGTTTCTAAGTCAATCGCCATAGAATATTATCTAAACATAGAAGACCCGACCATTTTTGAAGACAGCACAACGAAGATGGAACTTCAAAGGTACCATTCTTTCCTGATTGGACCATACACACTACCATCGGAAGTTAGGATTACGGTCCAATGCCAAGATATCTGCTCTCTTCCTTGCCAGTCTTTCCTGCGAATTAGGGGACTCTGACGAAAGAATATGGGTCTAACCCGGCACTGACAAAAATAATGAGCACTGGAATTCTTCACCTGATCGATCGCGTCATGTATTTTCTCNTGGGTCTAACCCGGCACTGACAAAAATAATGAGCACTGGAATTCTTCACCTGATCGATCGCGTCATGTATTTTCTCAACGGTGTTGGGGTGGACCATTCCCGAGATGTGGGCATAGTCTCAAATATAAAAAATTACCTTTCACTCACCCCAAATGAGCTGTCTGCAGCCAATATGGCAGCCTGGGGAATCGAAGACGACTACAGTGTTCTTATAAATGCTGGTGGCAAGTTTGAAGTGTGCATCCCTCGCTCCATGCTATTGGGATTTGTCGAATAATACAAACGAATAATCTTCATTTCGAAGCAGGAACTGGTGTTTCTTCTAGCTAATACGCATTCAGACACCATCGTTGGTACAGGAGAAAACCTGGAGACAGTGGACCTGAAACTACAGTCTATGGAATTGATGCTGCCTCATGTGAAGTTGAGCACTGCAGAACGTATAAAAATTTTGGAAAATGTGGAAGATGGCAAAAACATCGATGTGGCTTTCAGGTAGAGGAGTCTCGAGACATACTCCGGATTGCCAGCAAGCCAGCGCATCAACTGGAGGGTGAAATCCAGCTTTTCTTCTGAGAAACCGAGGTACATCATCCTTGGGCTAAATTCCAGAAGACAGCACAATGTGAGAGTGAATAGTTCACATTTCGACACATGTCAAATAGAAAATGTGAAAATATTTTTTGAATTAACCGGTGTTGCGTATAGTATGGGAATGAAATAAAAAAAAGACGTAAAAGTTGATATATAAATGACCATTTCGGTCTTAATAACAAGAATGGGCCAATTCAATGTGGGTAGCATCTTACAGTAGGCAGTGTAGATGCTGTCTCATATTAGGCTATACAATGGCCAGTTCGTGTGGGTGTTGGCAATAACACAAGCTTCTACCTAGCGATGCAGCTTCTACACTTTAGCATCTATAAGTAGTCACCTACGTTCGGCGTGTCCATGCTTACAGTCACGCCTCAATTGTCATTTTTTATTTTTATTTTTTGTCGCCTTCTGTTTACTACCTTTATGGCAAACAGAAGTTAATGTTGCCATATACTATATAAGAGTAATGTGAAATATTCTTCTCCCCATCCTCCATTAGTAAAATATAAAAACTGGGTTTATTTCTATAGTCATAGGCACGATATTTTCTTTAGTATTATCATACATACAACCACCGACGAACTAAAATTAGTCTGTTCAAACCGATGTATTTTTTACAGAGGCCTGAGGAACTCAGGTGTACTAAAATAAAACATTTTCTCCACATAAGCTGACCATTTGTCTACATACTGAATTACCGATTCTTATTTTCTGAGCCACTGGTTCTATTTTTAATGACCTAATCAACTAGACCAGCCCATGCATGCTAAGGAAGGGATGAATATACGAATATAGATAACCCTGCCCACTTGGAGCATTTGTTTTTCTAGTTTTATGAGTTGATAAGAACACATTTATTTTTAATAAATTTAATACATTTTTATTAAATTTAATAAATAATTTTTAATAAATTCGGGAAGGTCGATGACCATGAAGGCTCGTCATTTACAATGTACATTTTCTGATGAGCACTTAGAGCGTCTTCACTTAAAACACAGATCCTTAAATCGGTTGAAGCTCTTCATCCACCCACGTATCTCATTTCGACTTGCTTTACACGTAGTGGCACGTGAATGTAACAGTGATACTGAAATTCTTGTTGGTTCATACAAAGATGTAATAGATGCAGTTTACACTAGAACATAAGTTGGTGGTCTAGCTATGAACATAGTAGCCACAACCAAAGTAGCTCAAGATCGCCAAGCTGTAGCATACCATACACAATTCGTATGGCCGGCCGCGGCACTGCTTGTTTGCCAAATTTACTAGGAATCGGTTTATTGTTTCCCCATATATGACACAACATTCGCAGGTGGCGCTGTCCACAAAATTGCAGACATAATAAGCGATTCCTTGGGGTTTTTGATATGTCATGTCATCTCATACATTCTCCATGCTGTCCATAAATTAGGAACAATAAAGTATATTTTTAATTGATGTGCCACCTGAAAGTTATGGCATTATGTCGGAAACGGCATAGTACATAAAGTGTACTTTATGCATTCACAAAATGTTATACCCCACATATTCACGACCAGAAAGTAACACATAGGTTGTTATTTATACGGATGTCCACAAATGCAACAGACTGCAATTGGCAAATGTAAATGGTTGCTCAAATGGATGCTTTAGCATAATGTTGTGTATTATTGTAAATTAGTAAGCGTTAATTTTTAGGTGTTAATCCATGTATTATATTACAGTAGGTTTTAAAATCTTTAAAATGTTGATGTTTTCACAATAAATTGAAGTTACGGCGCTAAAATAATGCGAATTTGTTCCGCCTATTTTTTTAATTTAAGAATACGGCATCTCGTAACACAAGAACAGTTTAACGGTACAAGGCTCTTGTATGCAGGAAATAGGAAACATGATTATCATATTATATAATGAATCGGTACTGTTTAGAGTATTAAGGCAAAAACATGGATGAAACATTTTATTGAAGTAATAATTTTGTTGCGCAATTAAAAAATAAAGTCAATAAAGCTGCTTAAAGTTAAGTGTTGAGAAACGGAGGAAAAAAGAGCTAAATCCTTTATAAACGTGTAATTTTTTTTACTTGCGTAATAATTAATTTGATTTCGCCCATTTTACGTAACANTAAAATCTTTAAAATGTTGATGTTTTCACAATAAATTGAAGTTACGGCGCTAAAATAATGCGAATTTGTTCCGCCAATTTTTTTAATTTAAGAATACGGCATCTCGTAACACAAGAACAGTTTAACGGTACAAGGCTCTTGTATGCAGGAAATAGGAAACATGATTATCATATTATATAATGAATCGGTACTGTTTAGAGTATTATGGCAAAAGCATGGATGAAACATTTTATTGAAGTAATAATTTTGTTGCACAATTAAAAAATAAAGTCAATAAAGCTGCTTAAAGTTAAGTGTTGAGAAACGGAGGAAAAAAAANTTTTATTGAAGTAATAATTTTGTTGCACAATTAAAAAATAAAGTCAATAAAGCTGCTTAAAGTTAAGTGTTGAGAAACGGAGGAAAAAAAAGCTAAATCCTTTATAAACGTGTAATTTTTTTTACTTGCGTAATAATTAATTTGATTTCGCCCATTTTACGTAACAAAGAAAAAACCTTAAAAATGGATTCTTTTTTATTTCTCTCATATGTAGTAGGCTGATTACTGAATTCGCTCTCTACTTGTTACCAAACGTTTCCTTTACCCGTGCTACTGTATTTCTTCCAAAGCCTTTTAAACTGCTCTTTTACTTTGTTCCGCTGTTGGCTGCTCAAAGACCTATTGGGTTACCTTTGCCAATCGTATTTCTTCTCTGTCCACTCAGTTTGTTCACCTTCTAACTTTATTCTGCTGTTGTTTCCGTCGTTTTAAGGTACAATTTCTTTTATGTGATTTCAAAGCGAATCGTTGGCCCGTTCTGCGTCGAAATGCCTCGGAAACAAGGACGAAAATAATTTCGTTACCCACAATACGCAGTCGGAAGACTAACGAACTTCAATAAATGTACGTGACCGATGATTTTTACTGTAAAACTTATATTATTTCATACAGGATGGAACAAACATAAATTTTCGCCTACGAACGCAGTCATGTTTTATTAGTACTGTAAAAATGGTCTTCTATATTACAAACATGATCAAATTAATAGCATGTTTCAGGTTAATTCTAGCAATTATTTAGGTTGAAATAACACCAACTGACAGTTACACAGGGCATTTTAAAAACTCTAATAATAGAAAAAACACTGTTTCTTAGAATTAACAGAAATAAATCGTCCATAAAGACATGATAAGTAACGAAATAATAATGAAGCAGCAACAATTAATTATTAGCCATCAGCTTTTTCTCCTTCGTTTGGAGTTTATTAGTACCAAAAAATGTATTAAAAATGCGAAATGTAAATTTGATTATGAGGGTCAGTTTCATTTATGAAAAATCAAGAATTATAATTCGCAGTTTAATAATTTTATATTATATTTGATACGTCATATAATATTAACAAAATTATCCATATCAAAGTAACTGAGATAAAATATTATTTTACGGATGCAAAATTTAATGTAGGCTACTTCTACTTTTACGAGTTATTACAAATTATTTTGCCTGGAACCAAGTAAGTAGTACCTATTTCGTAACCTAATAAAGTAATAAAAGTACTTAATACATACAATATTATCAACATTAGTTTAATTAATCATAGTGTTATCACATTATTATAGACTTTTACAAATACTGAATAAATGGTTATTGTTGCCGAAAAAAGTTTCTAACTAGAAAATGAAAAATGAAAATTAAAAAAGTTACTTTCTGCCATGTGCCATATATAGTTCGATATACATGTTGTATTGTATTTCAAGTGCTAAAATTAAGCACTTGTGTAACGATATATTTTTAGATAAATTGATATCTGACTATTAATTTATTGTATATTAACAATTAAATATTATCTTAATCTGGAAAATCATTAAATAAATCCTGAAAAAATGAGAAGGCTCTGCTACAATTTTGGAAGATAGCCATTTCAGAAATTAGCACCTATTATCGTATGAATATTTTATTTTGGTTTTACAGTATGCCTGCAATTTTTACATTATTTGCCTGCAGTCGATTAAACAGTTCCTCAGCTATGATCTATTAGCCTTATTTTATGTGAATGGAACTGTCACCCACAAAAATGACGTTAGAAAGATCTAACATATTCAAAATTTGCATGCCACTCCTACAAAACGTAGAGCGATATGCCAGTTCACCAATAACAACACATTTTTAAGGACATTATTACTGAGAACATTTTCTGATCTGTTTAAAAACATTTACTCATACAACTTTCCATTTCGAGGAAGTTGGCCAGATATTGCAAAAACTTCATAATTATTAATAGGTTACGTTTTACAAATGGAAGTACGATTAACAATTAATGTGATTTTCCTTCAGTAGATACTGTTATTTACAACATTTGATTTAAATAATTTCAATCATTATAGCGTGTAACTACACCCTAAAAATGATCAATTTCCAATAGACCTTCCATTCTGATAAGTTAAAAGATTTTCAAAATTCTATATGCATTAGGTGTCCACCATTTACTTGAAGTAGGTCCAAAAATATGGGCACTCACTCAACCAAAAATAAAGAGCTGATTGCGCCCATTACTAGATTTGGCGGGAGCAGGTTCACTTGGTCTTGGGTGTTTATTAACTTAACATCACCGACAAAATTGCAGGTGATGATATCAACTCCACCAAATTTATTGAATTGGTTATTGTACGCACAATTTCGCTCGATTTGCTGATATGAATTTGGAAATATAAATTAATACCGTTAAAGTTTTCAGGTTTAAAGTTTTCAGGTTCTCACTCTGAAAAAATGCGTATCATGTATCTGATAAGATATTACGATATAGTCAATTAGCCTTCTTTCATATACACAGGCATTTGGGTGTTAAAACATAATGAAGCAGAAGGGATTTTATACAAACTTTTATTGATGGGATTAACGTAGTCATAAAAATTTGTATTTATTTTTGGTATGTATGTTTCGTACGAAGTCAATGTTAACGTCAATATTCGTGAAAAGAAATGTAATTATTCTCGAACGCCTTTTACAAGAATTAATTTTATCCTCAAAATTATTTTAGTAACCTTTTATTTAATACATAATTTTTTTTTCATTGTCGAGACTTCTTCTTAATTCAGAAAGCCACGTATAGTGTGAGAATAAAGTTTTATTTTTCTGACATACGCGTGAAGAGTTTCCTATAGGTTTTCTTCTCTGATTACTCCGCATATTGATTTTGGTGCCCTAGATTTAAAATGACTACTAGCCGACAGTAGAAAATACAGCTCTCTCAAGACTACGGTGGCGTGGCACTTGTCCGTACACAGTGTCTTTTATCCTCGTAGAAAAGGGTTTACAAACGAGAAACCAAATTACCTCCTAATGCTCATTCCTTGCCAACCTGTACGCTTTCTCCAAACGCCTTAAATTTTTTCGGCTTTCAGGAATGCACGCTTGTAGGGTTACTAGACGTACGGATTTTCATGGAACAGTACGGTACTTTTCTTTTTTGTTCCGCGTTTGGTAAAAAATANTTTTAAGGTACAATTTCTTTTATGTGATTTCAAAGCGAATCGTTGGCCCGTTCTGCGTCGAAATGCCTCGGAAACCAGGACGAAAATAATTTCGTTACCCCCAATACGCAGTCGGAAGACTAACGAACTTCAATAAATGTACGTGACCGATGATTTTTACTGTAAAACTTATATTATTTCATACAGGATGGAACAAACATAAATTTTCGCCTACGAACGCAGTCATGTTTTATTAGTACTGTAAAAATGGTCTTGTAAATTACAAACATGATCAAATTAATAGCATGTTTCAGGTTAATTCTAGCAATTATTTAGGTTGAAATAACACCAACTGACAGTTACACAGGGCATTTTAAAAACTCTAATAATAGAAAAAACACTGTTTCTTAGAATTAACAGAAATAAATCGTCCATAAAGACATGATAAGTAACGAAATAATAATGAAACAGCAACAATTAATTATTAGCCATCAGCTTTTTCTCCTTCATTAGGAGTTTATTAGTACCAAAAAATGTATTAAAAATGTGAAATGTCAATTTGAAAAATCAAGAATTATAATTCGCAGTTTAATAATTTTATATTATATTTGATACGTCATATAATATTAACAAAATTATCCATATCAAAGTAACTGAGATAAAATATTATTTTACGGATGCAAAATTTAATGTACTTCTACTTTTACGAGTTATTACAAATTATTTTGCCTGAAACCAAGTAAGTAGTACCTATTTCGTAACCTAATAAAGTAATAAAAGTACTTAATAGATAAAATATTATCAACATAAGTTTAATTAATCATAGTGTTATCACATGATTATAGACTTTTACAAATACTGAATAAATGGTTATTGTTGCCGAAAAAAGTTTCTAACTAGCAAATGAAAAATGAAAATTAAAAAAGTTACTTTCTGCCATGTGCCATATATAATTCGATGTACATGTTGTATTGTATTTCAAGTGCTAAAATTAAGCACTTGTGTAAAGATATATTTTGAGATAAATTGAAGTCTGACTATTAATTTATTGTATATTAACAATTAAATATTATCTTAATCTGGAAAATCATTAAATAAATCCTGAAAAAATGAGAAGGCTTTGCTACAATTTTGGAAGATAGCCATTTCGGAAATTAGTACCTTGTATCGTATGAATATTTTATTTTGGTTTTACAGTATGCCTGCATTTTTTACATTATTTGCCTGCAGTCGATTAAACAGTTCCTCAGCTATGATCTATTAGCATTATTTTATGTGAATGGAACTGTCACCCACAAAAACGACGTTAGAAAGATCTAGCATATTCAAAATTTGCATGCCACTCCTACAAAACGTAGAGCGAAATGCCAGTTCACCAATAACAACACATTTTTAAGGACATTATTACTGAGAACATTTTCTGATCTGTTTAAAAACATTTACTCATACAACTTTCCATTTCGAGGAAGTTGGCCAGATATTGCAAAAACTTCATAATTATTAATAGGTTACGTTTTAAAAATGGAAGTACGATTAACAATTAATGTGATTTTCCTTCAGTAGGTACTGTTATTTCCAACATTTGATTTAAATAATTTCAAACATTATAGCGTGTAACTACACCCTAAAAATTATCAATTTCCAATAGACCTTCAATTCTGATAAGTTACAAGATTTTCAAAATTCTATATGCATTAGGTGTCCACCATTTACTTCAAGTAGGTCCAAAAATATGGGCACTCACTCAACCAAAAATAAAGAGCTGATTGCGCCCATTACTAAATTTGGCGGGAGCAGGTTCACTTGGTCTTGGGTGTTTATTAACTTAACATCACCAACAAAATTGCAGGTGATGATATCAACTCCACCAAATTTATTGAATTGGTTATTGTACAGCAATTTCGCTCGATTTGCTGATATGAATTTGGAAATATAAATTAATACCGTTAAAGTTTTCAGGTTGAAAGTTTTCAGGTTCTCACTCTGAAAAAATGCGTATCATGTATATGATAAGATATTACGATATAGTCAATTAGCCTTCTTTCATATACACAGACATTTGGGTGTTAAAACATAATGAAGCAGAAGGGATTTTATACAAACTTTAATTGATGGAATTAACGCAGTCATAAAAATTTGTATTTATTTTTGGTATGTATGTTTAGTACGAAGTCAATGTTAACGTCAATATTCGTGAAAAGAAATGTAATTATTCTCGAACGCCTTTTACGAGAATTAATTTTATCCTCAAAATTATTTTAGTAACCTTTTATTTAATACATAATTTTTTTTCATTGTCGAGACTTCTTCTTAATTCAGAAAGCCACGTATAGTGTGAGAAAATTTTTTATTTTTCTGACATACGCGTGAAGAGTTTCCTATAGGTTTTCTTCTCTGATTACTCTGCATATTGATTTTGGTGCCCTAGATTTAAAATGACTACTAGCCGACAGTAGAAAATACAGCTCTCTCAAGACTACGGTGGCGTGGCACTTGTCCTTACACAGTGTCTTTTATCCTCGTAGAAAAGGATTTACAAACGAGAAACCAAATTACCTCCTAATGCTCATTCCTTGCCAACCTGTACGCTTTCTCCAAACGCCTTAAATTTTTTCGGCTTTTAGGAATGCACGCTTATAGGGTTACTAGACGTACGGATTTTCATGGAACAGTACGGTACTTTTCTTTTTTGTTCCGCGTTTGGTAAAAAATAGGTACCGTATGGCAAATGTTCCTTGGTTTTGCTGTTTCATATAATATGAGAACTATTTTTAACATTTTCATTCTAATTCCGAATTCTTATTCCATGATTTGCTTCGTAGATCGTAATCGTAGCGGTTGGCGCTTGGCGGTCCTGTTCCCGAGTTGGCAATACCGCTCACCAAATGCACATTAGTGTACGGTTCAATGCTGCTTGTCTGTTTACAGTTCATTATCGTGATCCTCCACCAAAATTGAATTGTCAGTAATTTCGCTCTGTGATTTGATCTCTACTTTTCTGTCTGGTATAATTCGATGTGAGTCAGCGAGTGAGGCTTGGAGACTTATACATGAAATGATGTCTGACGAATCAGACGAAGCCGAGAGTAAACAAACTGGAAATGTTGAAACACCGCCAAAGAAGAAAAGAAGCCTCCAACAGTGTTTTGAGAAAAATTTTCTTCAGCTGTGTCCAGTTCAAGGGAATGTTGCCAAGGCAAAGTGAACACTTCGTATAGGCGAAGACATTGGTGCATTACCTACGTTCGGCAACATTTTAACCGCTTTGAACATAAACAGATACAAAGTTGCGCCTTACAGGGCACACTGCTCAATCTCTTCTTCGCTATGCAAGAGACTACTAAATCAAATAACTTACCAATAATAAATATCCCTAATTATTAATGTAATTATAATCATAATACAATAAATAATAGGTAATATTATTATTAATTTTCCTCCGTATAACTAAATTTTAAAAGTGCAATTAGAAAATTATTATATATGTGTACTTTTCTGGTGGCACTTTTATATATAGTCCTTTAGGTAACGGCAATTGAACTTCCAGAGACACTGTAAAACATGATTTGAGCTGTACAAGTACAAATTGCAAAATTAAGCTATTATATGTTTTTACGGATTCCAGTTTAGCGAAAAAATTAACTTGTAGCAAAATAACATGTAAATCATTTGTGTTAAAAACTTGGTTAAAAAGTTAAAAGTTGATAGTGGTGAGAGCGAATCTCTCCATTTTGGTATTAGAATCAATATCTGAAATAAAAGCAACCAAAATGTTTTCCATTGCATTCCGTTATTTCGATAAAATCCTTGGCGTGTGAAGTAAAATTATAGACTTATATGAAGATCCAGATGAATTGGCCAGTGCAATTTCATATTAAATAAAAAACAGAACTTGTCCACGTATCTTAAAATTAGAAATAATTCCTAGTATGTCTGCTGACAACACAAATACAAATTTTTGGAGACATAATTCAGGGTCTCATCATTTAAAGAAAAGTTATGTAATATTTTAAATAAATTGTTGAGCACATATTGTATACAGTGTGTGTAAAAGCAGAATGAACATTTTGTTTCTTAATGTACAGGTATTGGCAATTAAAGTGTTTTCTCAAGCTGTGCTAAACGTATAGCTCTGTAGAAAGTATTTTAAAATTTAGATTAACATTTATTGCTTAGGCATGCACCAAGCCGGTGGTTATATTTAAAACCTGCAGATGAAAGGTTGCTTAACAATTTTCCTAGTGTTATTTTTTATTATACTAGCATAAATGAGTTCCCAGCTTTTATGAAAAAAGAACTTCACCGGTGAGTAAGAGTCAGACTCGCGGAGAATAGAAAATTGTCACAGAAATATTTATATTTCTTTTTTTAACATTTAAGAGACTTGTTTCAAGAAACAATTAATTCTTAAGTACAAAACTCCCTTACAATATGTGAAGGTTTTTAAATAATGGAGAGTTTAAAAGGCCAGCTTGAACAAAGAATAGATTATTTAAGACNCTTACAATATGTGAAGGTTTTTAAATAATGGAGAGTTTAAAAGGCCAGCTTGAACAAAGAATAGATTATTTAAGACATCAGAACAAGTGTTTAAATAGGCTAGTAATTCTATTAACAAAAATAAGCATACAAAAAATGTCGTGATGTGTACTAAGCTTGAGTATGTTAAATAAATAAGTGGTTCGATTTTAGCAATGAAAAAGTTCTCTCTAAAATGTTATGTACTACCCTAAGAAATTCACCTGGTTTTAAAGTTTCATAAGTTTAGTTGAATTACTTTCTTTTGTTTATAATATATGTGTTAGTGATATGTACTCAGAAATAATTTCTGATTAAAGAACTTCACTGCTACGATAAAAATACGTTTTCAGGAAAAAGTAATGAGCATGTTAATTTCTGAAAGATGGGTTTGGCATTGATACAATTTGTGTTGAGTGTATTTCCATTCAATGTTTTTACAGAAATAATATATTCTGCAATGCATTTAAAATGANGATACAATTTGTGTTGAGTGTATTTCCATTCAATGTTTTTACAGAAATAATATATTCTGCAATGCATTTAAAATGGAAGAATAACAGTTCAGTAAACATAATAAATAATCAGTTATTGATTTATTTGAGTTACAAAAATCATGCAGAGAATTCTATGATAGCGTTGTTATCAATAATGCTATGCTGNAGTTATTGATTTATTTGAGTTACAAAAATCATGCAGAGAATTCTATGATAGCGTTGTTATCAATAATGCTATGCTGAATACGGCTAGAAAGAGCAGTAGGTATGAAAATTGGTCAGTTTCGATTCATTGCAAGCTATAATGTGTGAATACTTTAGTCTCTAGTCCACATTAGTCATAGGTTTGTTCCTTATTTTCAATTTGAGAATCTGGCAACTCTATTCTTAGTGTAATTGTTTTCGTTTGTTACCGAAAACTCTTTCGAAAAATAGCATTGTTATTTCAGTATATAGTATCACAAAAAAAAAAAAATTCAACATCTATTTCGTAGACTATCTCCGATAGCAAAATCGTACTTGAAACTTTAAAACAAAACAGATCAATCAAACACAACGTTGCTCACAGCAACTAATCAGAAAACAACTTAAAATATATTTAAATTTTATGGATTAACTTCGTCATTAAACATAAAAATTTAGAATTTCACAAGTAAAAAGAAACAAATTATTTTAAAAGACTGTGCAAAGCCGATACTAATATTGGGTTACGGAGTCGGAGTAAATCATTTTTTTAATGCCCAACTACGTAAGACAACAGGAAACAAGAAATTACAAATATAACTAATAGCCTACTCTCATATACGTACGTACGCGAGTAAATCTAATGAAGTAGACCATTCTCTCAATGTTTCTTCACATTTCATCAACGAATTTCCTTCGAAAGGTGGTGTGGAGATGGCAGAAGACGCCAAGAACGCTTGTTACATATTTCTCGAAGACCCGAATGAACTTGTTGATAGACTCAGATATTTGATAGAACTGCAGAAACTCGGGGGTCTCTCACGTTTTGTTGAGATATCTTTAATCATCGATGAACTGAAGAATCGGAGTTATATCAGATGAGAATGTTGGCTACTATCCATGATCTGCAAACATCTGCGAAAATAATTATATAGATAGAATATATATGATAAGTTAATNAATGTTGGCTACTATCCATGATCTGCAAACATCTGCGAAAATAATTATATAGATAGAATATATATGATAAGTTAACAAATTACATTTGTATATAAATAGTAATATGTGTTTGATTTCTTATACAGTCCCTTCTGCTTCTCTGAAAGATTTATTAATTCAGTTGTGTAAACAATCGATTACGAATGTATGTTTTGGATATAATTAATTTCAGTGTGTGCAGGACGATGGCAATGGTTTGATCTGAAGTATTATGTCTTACTCGGGTCGGTTAAAATGGATGAGTTCTATATGACGCACGAATGAAATGAGGGGAATATTTTTAAGGAAATTTTTCGCAACTAGTTAGTTAGCCTGGTCAGTTGGCTTGGTAAGTTAGTATGACCCTTTGGTATGATCAGCTGTAGTAGAAATGTTTCGTGAAGATTTTCCGAAGATTTTGTGCGAAGATACTTATTAGAGACTTTTACATTATAGTTTATATAATACGTTTTTATCAGGAACTTTTTTCGAGATTGTCCATCATCGTTTGTATATGTGGGCGGTATGGCAGGTTGGTATTGTCGGTTGGTCTAGTCAGTTTTGCAGGAACTGGTTTCGTCAGAAGCTAGTATTGTGCTCAGTTAGTCTCGCCAGAAACCAGTCTTTGGCGGAGTTAGTCTTTGGTGGAGTCAGTCGTTTTCTAATATGGTTAGTCGGCGTGGCACCCTGTTGCGACCAGCTAGTAATGGAAAATGGTTTGGGCTGCGATTTCTCTCGATTTTTGGAGTTCAATGTCATTGGGGTCAAGGTCAAGGTTGGCAGCAACGAACATAGTGGCTAAATCAACAGCTCATCTAGCGGCGAAATCGATAATTAAAACTCTAGCATCATCTACGTAATAAAAAGTAAGCAAATGACAAACCAAAAAATTGATATGGTAGGTGGAGTGCATTCGATGGAATGAGCATTGTTAGGGGGTTGGAGGGGAATGCTAATACAATGAGAAAAATTGGTGGCGGGTCGAACAAACGTGAGTAATCAACCAAAAAAAAAAAACACTGTTGGTGGTAAAGCGAACACAAGTAACAAGCAATGGGAAACATTAATGGAGGAAGTGGAGGAGAACCGACTAATTTACCAATGAGAAACATAACGAGTGTCAGTCGTCTGCTGGACGTGATGCTGAGGGAACATCCGTAAATGTAAGTTTTTTAAATAAACTTTTTTTAGAAATTTTTAAAATAATTTTTTATAATAATTTTTATAATATTTTTATAATGTATAAATTTAAGAATTTTTTAATTAAGTTTGGCAATTTTTAGAATTTTGCTTTTTCTTGGGCTGAAGGTCGATGGGTGTCAAGGTCAAAAATCAAGTTTAAGGTCACTTGTATTCAATTGGTGGCCGGTAGACATCATATTCATAACATGGTGGCTAGTCTGTTCTGGACCCCACAATAAATCTGATCCGAAATGTTTAAAATTTTATTATCATATTTAAAAAAAATGAATTTGCAATACATTTCTTATTAATAATTTTAATACATTTCGCAGAGCTTTTATATTATTTTGAAATATGTTTAGAGAATTTTGGGATTTTTGTGTTAAAGGTTAAAGGTCTCTGGGGTCAATATCAAAGGTAAAGTTTACTGGCATCCCACATTGCGTACAAGATGGTTTCATCCAGCAACGTATAAACAAATTAGAAACGAAAAAAACCAAGATAGCTGCTTACCATGGAATGTGAATCGTTTAGTATTGGCGAAAGGGGTAAGGGAATGTTAAGACAATGTTATTGATTGGAGGGGTTCAGTCGTCTGCTGGATGTGGTTTGCTGGGGGGACCTCCAGAAAAGCAAATATTTTATATATTTATAATAATATTTTAATAACGTNAACGTATAAACAAATTAGAAACGAAAAAAACCAAGATAGCTGCTTACCATGGAATGTGAATCGTTTAGTATTGGCCAAAGGGGTAAGGGAATGTTAAGACAATGTTATTGATTGGAGGGGTTCAGTCGTTTGCTGGATGTGGTTTGCTGGGGGGACCTCCAGAAAAGCAAATATTTTATATATTTATAATAATATTTTAATAACGTNTGCTGGATGTGGTTTGCTGGGGGGACCTCCAGAAAAGCAAATATTTTATATATTTATAATAATATTTTAATAACGTTTCTAAAACAATCCTTAAATTAAATTTTAATAAAAATTTGTAATACATTTTAAAATATATTTTTGTAATTTTTTGNTTTTTTTTTTTGGATATTTAACATCAAAGGTCACCGCTGTCATGGTCAAATATGGTGGACAATATGGCCGCCGGGGACCGGAATGACAGAGCATGAACCGCTCCGATGCTCCGATCGCCCATCCCCTTGGCCGAAAACATACCGAATCATACCCCTTTTTATACTATTAATTAAATATTACATTTTATAGTTAAAATATAAATAAAATTCATTTTTAACAAAACATAAGATACTATTATGTTAACACAAGCATAAAACGCTTATGATACACGCCATATTTAGGAAATAACATGGGGTGATTTTTCAAAGGTTTGACCCCGAACAAACTATAGTATTAAAAAATGTTTGTATGGCCATCATTGTGAAAATAAGTGCCTGACACATTTAAAATACATCAGTTTTCATGGTGTGCCGTAATATTTATTGTTCGCAAAATTTGATGCGATTCAGTTGATTTTTCCGAGATATTACAAAAAGTTTTTTGTTTCATGTGACGCTATCATACAAAATGGTAAACCAAAAATACTACGTATTAGCATTTCTGATGCTCATAGTTGATACCTTCAGCATACCAAGTTTAGCCANATGGTAAACCAAAAATACTACGTATTAGCATTTCTGATGCTCATAGTTGATACCTTCAGCATACCAAGTTTAGCCGAAATTGGTTCATATTTGTATATTTCCCAAAATAGCTTAAAATAATTATACGGTTACCATGTCGGAAATTATTGTCTTATCCCTTTAATCGCTCATGTTAACACTGCGTTACATGCGATTTGGTGTGAAAGCACAATTTTTTTAATTTGGTGCTTCCTTCCAAAATAGCAGACCAATAACAATATAACTCCCTAAATTTGTATTTACATATCTTTATCTGTACCTTGTACAGCGTGTGGGCGGTCGGGTCTTCTGTGCCTGTGCCCATTAGGTAAAACAGGAGTAGAATTCAGAGCAACATACAGTGTGCACAGCGCNGGTCGGGTCTTCTGTGCCTGTGCCCATTAGGTAAAACAGGAGTAGAATTCAGAGCAACATACAGTGTGCACAGCGCCCAGTAATAGTATTTGTATTTCAGTTCAGCCACAAACCTACTTCAGACATTATATTTTGCATAATACATATAATGAAAAACTAAATGAATAAGAACCCAATCTGACGCTCCTATGCGATGACATAATTTCGATTCCCAGTAATAGAAATCACGGATATTTGCATGAGGGTATCTTGGCATTGTTGCCGATGGGTGGTAAATTTTATCTAGGTAGTCATGTTCCTATCACAGGAAATTAAATCATTTGTTTAGCTTATGCTCTCATTTCTTGCCATATTTTTAGATGCATCATTAAACAAACGTCGCAGCTTAAAGATCATAGTCAGTTTGCTGGGTACTACCTATGTTCTTGTGTTGCATATTTCTTACATGCAGTAATTTTTTAATTTTTTTAAAATTAAACAATTGTGGCTAAGTATACTATTACGACTACAGACGACCCATTAAATATCAGAAAGTCTAATATTTGTCTTGGATTATTCAAATATAAACACAAAATGATACATTTATAATATAAGTAAAAACTTCAAATGTACATACCAGTGAAATTAGTAAAAAACAGTTTATGCAGTAGGATATTTTGAATTTTTTTTAAATGCATGTGTACCCGTCTGTAATTTTTGTTAACAACAATTACGCCAGTAAATCGTAGATACCTTCTTCAATATTAAAGTGTATCAAAAAGCAGTTTCTAAACTTTAGCACGTGTTGACCCACGTCTGGCAACCTCTTGCTTTTGTGTTTGATAATAAATTGTGTCTAAACATCACAGTAAGTGCAAGGAACAGTTGTAAACACACAATAAGGTACATATTTTCTATTAGTAGCAATAATTATACACGAAATAAGCATTATACTCTATTCACGTTTACTTTCAACTTTTCCGAAGCCCTGCTGATGTTCTACTTTGACGCTATTCCCCACCTGTGGAATATAGGTCGTTTATAGGGTCGTAGTTAATTCCTCCAGGCATAGACTATAANGACGCTATTCCCCACCTGTGGAATATAGGTCGTTTATAGGGTCGTAGTTAATTCCTCCAGGCATAGACTATAAGGAGCCTAGAAGGTTAAAGGTTTTTCAATAAGGTAGTCTTTTGACGTTTCACTTAACTGGATAATTATATTGTCTCGAGTTTGAACAAAAACCACATACAGCAACACTTCCGAGGTGTGGTACTCTAATTTGGCTACTCGTATTAACTGGGGCGACTTCGTGGTGGAGGGGGGCTTCTCTGGGCGGCGACTTGATACTTAACTACTCTGCTGTTGGTGATGATATGCTGTCAGCTGGGGATGAGCTCTGGTGAAGTGGTAGGCCTTGGAAAAGGCCCACATTTGGTGTCGTCTCACTGGACTGCTGTTCGGGGCTCGTGTCCACGTCCTCTCGCTATTCCTTGACGCAACTCTTCCGTCGGCGCAGTGATAATGAACTGTCATCCTCTTCTCGCGTAAATTCGCTTATATGCTATCCAGCTTCCCTCCCTAAGTCTCGGCATGTGTCACTCTTATTGGGGGAAGGGAGAGGTGGTTGCCTTCAGTACAAAGCCATTCAGCCACGTGCCATGGTTCGTGAAGGTTCGGGGGTGGGAGAAGTGGTGATCTGCCCCTTGAATTTACCATCTCAGCTTATTTTTCCGCGGTTTGGCTACAAGGGTGGTAGGAGTGAGGATTATTCGTGGCCCCCCACTTTCAATTGGTCAGCCGTTTTCTCAGGTGTGAAGCTAGAGGTGCTCTTGCTTGGCTCTGCGATTTCTCCCGCTTTCCTACGTATGTATGTAGCACTATCCGGGTGCTCCGGCAATATGCCAGCTCTTACTCGGCACAACCTTGACACGTGTAACTGCGATCCGTTCTGGCTGTCCACGTGCCTCGTGACACGTGTCAACTGGTAGGCGCTCGCGAAAGGGGTCAGCGAGGCTTCTACTCAAAAGGCGTTACACGACAACTTCTAGGATATTTCTCCGCCTCATTCGAACAAACATTGAGTGCATACCACTCAATGTAATAATATTTTGAATAAGAATTATTTCTTACTAGGCATTACCAACACGTCTATTTTTGAGCTGTCTATATTCATATTATTTATTAATGAAATACTATAATTTATAGATAAAATATAAGTAAAATTTCCATTTAGCCAAAAATTNTATTCATATTATTTATTAATGAAATACTATAATTTATAGATAAAATATAAGTAAAATTTCCATTTAGCCAAAAATTAGATACTTTTATGTACACACAAGCACAAAACGTTTGTAATATGATATTGCTACATGGACGCCCAAGGGGCGTATCTAAGTTCGTGAGGGATAGAGTTCTTAATAAAAAAATAAAATAACAAAATTTTATTTATAATTTAATCACATGGCTATTATTTCCAGCATTCAATTATCTATCTCCATTATTAATCTTCTTATTTCTTAGTGAATAGAATAATTGATGTCTATTTCCACTCTAATTAACTTCCTTCTTTATGTCTCTGTTTAGTTATAATGAATTAACTCAACCTCGTCATTAACACGTGTTCAGTCTATCTGTTGTCATAATTTGTAACGTCTTTCATTCTCGCATTTAGTCCAATAGACCAGCCGGCCAGCAGCACTTTTCACTGCTTGATACTCGCATTAGCAGATTTCCCTTCCACAGGTCACTTCTCTCGCCGCTCGTCTTCTATCACTCGGAACTCTGCCACTTATTCACTTATCAACAACTTCCAGCCCGGAGGCCTATCGTACAATTTATACTCTGCTGGCCTTCACCTGGAAAGTTCGACGCACTCCGAGTATTGCGGACAGAATCTAGGGCAGTAAACAACTAGAAAATTTCTCAGATAGACGCAGAAACCCGATACAATAAGGGTCAGCAGTGCACACCACAAAATGGATTATCGTGTTGGTTCGCTTTCTGTAACAGATACGTGGCCACCAAAGTATCACTTGCCTGTCATTCAAAACAATCCATTGACTTGCTGCCACTGCTATCATATAACTGCTGTTCTTCACTTTCACTCGCTTGCGCGGGATGCGAAGCAGCTTGTGCTGGATGCGAAGCAGCGAGCGCGTAACACTGCCTCTCCTCAAGTCTGATCGTCCCGAAAAGACTTTGCAACGTCAGGACCTTCGTAGAGTGCCAGTCGGTCAATGTGGACGGCATTCGGCTTCATCCGATAGCATTGACGAAAATTCCGAGATACCACATCACTGATCTTATTCAGAATCCTGTGGGGGCCCTCCCAGCATTTCTGAAGATTCGAGTGCCCTTTTCTTCTTTGTGGGTTCTAAAGCCAAACCAGTTGTACTTCGTGAAATACCTCGCCCGACATTCTCCTCTCATACTGGGTCTTCATCCTGTCACTATATGGTAGTTTGTGCCTAACAGAAGGACTAATCCTTTCATTGCCGGTTTGAAAAGATGAAGCAACTCCAGAATTTCCCCTTGCATCTTCCTTTAGACCATGTCTACCAATCTGAAAGGTGTCGGAACTTGCGGTGAATGCTGCAGGTTGTGACTGGATCCTCGTCCGACGTACCCTGAAGCACTGGTAGCTCCTGTGGACTGCCTCACTCCCTTTCTTGAGTTCACGCAAGTAGTTCTTTACCCCCGAACCACTTCCTTCATGGAACTACTATACTCAGAGCCACTACTGAAGGGGGCCATCATATCATTCGCTCCATGCCCTGGGCTTCTTTCGCTGCTATGTGGCACAGTGAGCACAGAGCATCTTGTCAGTACTCGCAACTTATCATGTGCATTTTCCAACTGCTTTGTGACGTGTGCATATCAGCTCGTCGATGCAGTTTCTTAGTTGTTGGGCATATGCATGAAGCTCACAAACTTCTTCACGCAAGTGCTTATCTAGGCCATTTGTCCTCCTACCCACTGTCTCTTTACTGGCTGCTGCTTCTGTTGTAGGCAATACGCTCTCAGGTGGCCCAACTATCCACACTACCAATACTCCTTCCGTTTGGGCAGGGGGCGGCGAGACTCTGTGGCATGAACCCTGGAAGCGATGTCCCACAAAACCAACTGCAACTCCTTCAGTTCCTTCGTTATTCTGTCTTTGTCTTTGTTCATCGTTATTGCGCGTACTGGACGTCGGGGTGCGGGCTCCTATCTTGCTGATTCCACTTCCAGTGCTCGGGCCAGAGCGTCCTGCATGTTATGGGGTGCAGCTAGACGTACTGTTTGCCGCACCTCTGTGTCGTTTATGACATCGATGAAGAAACCGACCGCGATGATGTCGCGCGAATCCTCGGGGCACCCTTCTAGAGATAGTTGAGAAAGCAGCACGATATCTTGCCATAGCTCCTGCAGTTGCTCCCTGGTCGCTCGGTGCGACTTCGCAGCTGTTCATGGTGGGCATGTCGCAGGTACTGGTCGCTGAAACGTAGCCCCAAAGCCGACACCAGTGTGGGGTACTCGAGTCGATGTCGCTCTGGCAGGGATTGTAGTACGCTCAGTGAGGGGCCTCTCAGTACAGCAGCGCAGTAGTACGCCCGCTGTTCGGTTGTCCAGCCATTAAGGATAGCGACTATTTAAAACTGGTGTTGGTACTCCCGCCACGAAGTCTGGCCATCGAAAGGGGTTGCGGGCTGAATTGAAACTCCCTTCCCCACTTCTTGCTGCGCGACAGCAATGCTGTAGAGTTGCTGACTATCATCCGAGGTTGCTACGTTGGTTACGACTTGCACTGCTTCTTCACTTTTCTCCNAATGCTGTAGAGTTGCTGACTATCATCCGAGGTTGCTACGTTGGTTACGACTTGCACTGCTTCTTCACTTTTCTCCGATGCCGATGTGGTGGCACTGTATCTCCGTTGCTGAAGATATTCTAGTAATTCCTTCTCTAATGCACTGATTTACTGTTTCAAATCATTCTTGATGCTGTCTATCCTTTCACACACACTGTCCATTCTTCCACTGATACTGTCCATCCTGTTGTTTACACTGTTCAGCTTTTCATTTACACTGTCCATTCATTCGTTTACACTCTCAATTATTTTGTTCACTACTTTGCTCATGCCTTCTATTTTCTTGCCTACATTTTCATTTACAGTGTAAATTTTCTTATTTACTAACTCACGTACATTAGTTATCTGGCTTTTTACGATCTCGTTAACACTATTTACAAAACTATTTACATTCTCGTTCACAGTACTGATTTTACTATTTACATCTTCTTTCAAGCTATTTACACTTGCGCTCACACAAATCATCTGGCTGCCTAGCCCCTTAATTAATGCTCGCAGTACTTCCAGTTCTGCAGACCTTTTTCTAGTTAGCATTCACTGCGATAGTTGTACAAAACAGTCTTAATTATTTTCACCCACAACTATTACTATTAATTGAATTGTTTAAAAATCACTAACTACTTACCTATATTTTAACTTTATTTACAATTGATTAATTAATAATTGCCTCCATCCCACTTCTGACACCAGTGTTACATGAACGCCTGAGGGGCGTATTTGAGTCCGCGAGGGATGGAGGTCTTATAAAAAAATAACTAAATTTTATTTCTAATATATTCACACAGCTACTATTTCAAGCAATTAACTATCTATATCCACTCTTACTCTTCTTATTTCTTAGTGAGAGCAATATTTGATGTATATTTCCACTCTAATTAGCATCCTTCTTTATGTCTCTGTTTAGTTATTATCAATTAACTCATACCCATAATTAAAATATATTCAATATATCTGTTGCCATTACTTGTAACGTCTTTCATTCTCGTATTTAGTCCAATAGATCAGCCTGCCAGCTACACTCTTCACTGCATGATACTCGCAGTCACAGATTTCCCTTCCGCAGGTTACTTCTCACGCCACTCGTCTTCTACCGCTCGGAACTCAGCCACTCATTCCCTCATCAACAACTCCCAGTCCGGAGGCCCGTTGCAAAATATATACTCTGCTGGCCTTGACCTGGAAAGTTCGACGCACCCCGAGTATTGCGGACAGAATCTAGGGCAGTAAACAACTAGAAAATTTCTCAGATAAACGCAGAAACCCAATACAACAAGGGTCAGCAGTGCGCGCCGCAAAATTGATTATCGTGTTGGCTCGCTTTCTGTAACAGATACGCGGCCACCAAAGTATCACTTGCCTGTCATTCAAAACAATCCATTGACTTGCTGCCGCTGCTATCATATAACTGCTGTTCTTCACTTCCACTCGCTTGCGTGGAGTGCGAAGCATCGAGCGCGTAATCATATATTTAGGAAGCAACGAAGTACTTCATACATAGGCTGCTTTATTTAAGGTTTGATTAAAAAAAGTGTGAAGAAACCGTGAATAAATTTCAAATATTGTTAGATGCATCCACTCCACGTCCTTTACTGCAATTTTCCCTCTGGTGTTCAAAGCACAGTGCTCCAAGGACATCACTGGCAACCGGAGAAGCATGCTCAGAGTCACAAACGGGACACCGCATAACACTTATAGTGGTGTCGGGACTGATATTACCTCTGCCCCTGGAAGATTGACTTTCTCGGGTAGTAGCTGCGTGAATTTTCTGGTCATCACCCCAACTCTCCCTCGGTGCGACGTGAGGTACGAAGAACCTTCTGGGCCAGGTCAGCTCAGCTATATAAACTGCGGAGTGCTTCTGTGTTGATGGTCTAGATTCTCTTAAGGCAATTAGCGCCAGGTGTGTGGAACCATCTGGATGGCGAGTGACGATGCATTGACCAGAGAATACAGTCTGCGAGCATCGGTAGAGTGGAGAGCGAGACTGACCAGCTGGACTGTGGAAAAGTGGGACTTGAAGTGTGAGTGGCACAAGTTTGGAATTATATAAATGTACGACAGTGGTCATTTTGAGTACGTATGTGTAACTGGTAAGTGAGGATTAGGTGACTGTAGCTAGTGCAAAGATAGCGATAGGGACCTTAATTATAATTGAGATTGGCAATAAAGATTTCACTCACTGATAGGAATATAAGCCTAAGGTGTTTATAGTAGAGCTAGGTAGTTAAATAAAAAAAAATAGCTATGTGAATTTTTATTACATTGTAAATAAATAAAGAAATTACATTTATTTATTTTAAATTCATNACGACAGTGGTCATTTTGAGTACGTATGTGTAACTGGTAAGTGAGGATTAGGTGACTGTAGCTAGTGCAAAGATAACGATAGGGACCTTAATTATAATTGAGATTGGCAATAAAGATTTCACTCACTGATAGGAATATAAGCCTAAGGTGTTTATAGTAGAGCTAGGTAGTTAAATAAAAAAAAAAATAGCTATGTGAATTTTTATTACATTGTAAATAAATAAAGAAATTACATTTATTTATTTTAAATTCATTAAGACAATCAAACGTTACGAACTCGGATACGCCCCAGGCGACTTGTGTGTATATATGTATATATATATATATATATATATATATACATATATATATATATACACATATGTACATACACTTCCGATTACAAATGCTGCATAATTTCGATTGCAACTGTTTTAAAAATCGCGTAAAGTCTGGAATTGCACTCCCATCGTAATTTAGAAATCCGAGTTAGTAGTGTGGTATTTATTTCACTCCAATATTGTAGCAAAATCACACTGACTTGAAACATTCGAGCGATTACAGTATTTGTTAAAAATTCGACTGTCGCTCTCATAAATTTAAATGCTTAATCGTACCTCCTACCATGTCGTTAAATGTCCTCATTTTGTTATTAATAATTTGAATACTATAATTTTTTACTTAATGTATATATAAAGTTTTTTTTTGTAACCACTTTTAAACACGGCTCCTTTGACGTACCGATTACTGTGTAAACATGCAAATTCTGAGAGAAATCAACATAGCATGAGTATATTATATATATAAATAGAGTATTTCCATTAGGAAAATCTTCGAAAGAAATTAAAAATACGATAAAATAGTTCGTTGGAAAAAAGTAAACAAAATATTTACAATTGGCGACCACTCTGATTGAGGTAGCTAAGCCACGAATGCATTTANCGTTGGAAAAAAGTAAACAAAATATTTACAATTGGCGACCACTCTGATTGAGGTAGCTAAGCCACGAATGCATTTTCGTTTTTGAAGATAAATTTACATTAGTTTATCATATTATGCTTCCTCTCCCAGATTGCCATACATGCATAGAAATAGAGAGCGNTCGTTGGAAAAAAGTAAACAAAATATTTACAATTGGCGACCACTCTGATTGAGGTAGCTAAGCCACGAATGCATTTACGTTTTTGAAGATAAATTTACATTAGTTTATCATATTATGCTTCCTCTCCCAGATTGCCATACATGCATAGAAATAGAGAGAGAGAGAGAGAGAGAGAGAGATATAGCGTCAATACACAAGAGTTATAAATAATTATTCTTAAGGATACGCGTATATATTTGCATCAGTTTTAAACATGACGGAAACTAACGGATTTAGCTAACGTTAATTAAAAGTGATAAAAAAAATAGGTTTGTGATAAAAGTTGGGATCGTGATAAAAAAATTGCCATTTTATTCTAAGCAGAATGGTGACTCATGGGACCTGCTCAAATCATGAGTCAGAGAGGTGAGTGGATATATTTCGTGGGATAACAACTAAACATATCCACGAGGATGGCTTTATGTCAATGTTTACCAGAGTTGATACCTTTTGGTGTGTGGTTAGCCTGCTTCAACTATTGTGGAGTTGGCAGGAAATATAAATACAGATTTCAGTCACATCATGTGCTCATTACCGCGAAAGCGAAGAACAAAGTATTACAACTTCTTTGGACTACAAGTTTTTAGAGATTGCTTGGAATTGTGACAAAATTCGTGGAATACTAAACAACAGACTCATTTGTTCTTCGTCAACGGCAAATATTTAAGACAGAGGCATACTAAACCGGGGAAAAAAAAAAAAAAACCATTCTAACCATTGTGCCACAACAGAGGAAGTTCATCTACCGCTTTCGATGCACGACCAGTTATACATATGCTTGAAAGAACCTGCATTTATACAATATTAATGTTTTGATAATTTGCTTAGATTCTGCCGTAAGAGATTCTACAATAGCGTATCGCATCAAGGAATATTCCGCTAAATACTGTGGTAATAATCGATCTAAATTCAGTGTTCGTAAATCTTTGTGCTAATAACTATGAATGGTATAATAGTTAAATCCATGTTCAGATGAAAATTTGCAAAATTGGAGGTTGTGCTGTATTAATAAACAGATAAACGCAATAAATGCTGTTAATTTATTTTAACGTGTATGGTAAGATTATATTTTTTCCACCTGCTTATCTATTAAAAAATCTTGGGGTGTTTGTTTTTCGGCTTCGATTACCCTGAGTTACATTCTAGTTCTCCCCTGGGTAAAATCGCTGATATACACATATTTATTTGTCGCCAGTTTATTTTGCCACAGGAAATACTCATGTTGTCAAATGAAGCTTATCAAACGAAAGAGACTACCCGCAGTACTATCTGCTGATATGGGAAATGGAACTCTGAAATGCTCCTGGCCAGGAAGAGATACCGTAACTAACGAACGGAAAAAAATACGTTCAGTTTTTTGTGGAAGCGCATGACACAGCGAAAGCTTAAAAAGTACAAAGCAAAATAAGAACAAGCCCATATTTAACCGACGCGATACAAGTAAACAGAGACGTGTCACTTTGAGGAAAAAACAGTGTTGTTATGAGTACATTACTTTTTGTAAGTTTCATAAATGTACCTTGAAAATCTGAGCATTTACGTCTAATGGAAAATAATTAAATCTAATAGACTTTTTGTACAGTCATCGACATAGTTACAGACTTCATTTCAGAGTTACAATTGATTAATGAATACGGAAAGCCATGAAGATTATTTCAGCTACTGAAAAAGCGGTACTGTTAATCTATTATAAAGAGTCTAAGTGCAGAAAGTTGTAGCTACAGTTGATTATAGAATACTGATCTTACGGTATTTCTTACATAATTGTTTGTGTGTATGTTTGACCCAATCTTACATAATCATATTATTGTATGAATCTTAATATGCAAATAAGTAATCTCGAAAATAGGCAGAGAAATTTCTCAAATAATCTTTATACGCACTCGCTGCTTCACATCCCGCGTGAGCGAGTGGAAGTGAAGGACAAAGTAGTTATGTGATAGCGGCGGTGGCAAGTCAGTGAAATGTTTTGAATGACAGGCGAACGAACAGCGTATCTGTTACAAAAGGTGAGCCAACACGATAATCCCTTTTGCGGCGTGCGCTGCTGACCCTGGTTGTATTGAGTTCCTGCATATATCTCAAGAATTTTCTATTGGTTTACTGCCCTAGTTTCTCTAGGCGTGACTCGGGGTGCATCGAACTTTCAAGGTCAAGGCAAGGAGAGTATAAATAATGCAACGGGCTTCCGGGTTGTTGTTGTTGTTGTTGTTGAATGCATGATTGGCTGATTTCCGAGCGATAGACGACGAGCGGAAGGGAAATCTGCGACTGCGAGTATCAAGCAATGAAGGGTGCGGCTGGCAGGTTGGGCCATTGGACTAGATGCGTGAGTGAAATACATTACAAATGATGACAACAGACAGACTGAATGTGTGTTAATTATGAATATGAGTTAACTGACTATAACGAAACAGCGACCCTGAGAAGGACGTCAATTAGAGTTGAAATATACATTAAATATTGCGCTCACTGAGAAATAAAAAGAGTAGGAGTGTAGATTGATAATTTAATGCTGTAAACAATATCTGTGGCAATAAATTGGAAATAGTATTTAGTTCTTTAATTTTTATTACGAACCTCCATACCTCACGAACTCATATACGCCCCTCAGGCGTCTAAGGAAGAATATGAATTATTAAATCAATTTCAAAACTTCTTTTTATCACGTCTCTTATTTATAAATATGGCAGCCTGTCCAGAAATTACTACTTTATGATTTGACCTCGGTTGATATATAAACCATTTAAAGAAACTTGCACAAGAATGAAACAGAAAAATGCCTACATTTGTGTGAAATGATTCCGCTAAGTGAAAGGTAGGACACATTCTCTCTGTCGTAAACACACGGCTGTTAGAGCGACCACAGTTTTCTTTAATTTGTTAAAGGATCAAGACCTGGCATCCTCGCTTCACTCGCCTCTGTAGCTACACATAAAGGGATTAATTACTCTTAAGATCCCAAACTTTGTAATAAATGGCGAGAAACAGAACCATTAGACGATCCGCTATATTTTATAATCACTTAAAAATATTAATGATTTATGGAAAATCCTACCGTGGAAGATTAGTCGAGGTCGTAGTATTCGTATTATTTGAATGTGACTCTAAACTACGTCATACTGTTAGGTCTTGAAGCATACGTCATGGTAACCAGGCATCGAATACTTCCCAGCTTGGCCACACTAGCACGAATGACAGGATCACATTAGTGTAAAAAAAAATTATTTTGAAATGTAGCAGCCCGATTTATTATTTATCATGTTACACTGAGAAAAATTATGCTTGCATGGACCAAATATTTATATAGCCTATTCGCGGTTTCTTTACACTTTTAAAATCAAACCTTTAAAAAAATACCATATCTATGACGGTTTTGGTTGTTTCCTAAATAAGTCATGTATCATAAGCGTTTTACACTTTTCTTAATAAAAAAGTAACACATTATGGTAAAATTTAATTTTTACTCATATNCATGTATCATAAGCGTTTTACACTTTTCTTAATAAAAAAGTAACACATTATGGTAAAATTTAATTTTTACTCATATTTTACCTTACAATTATAATATTTCATTTTTACTAATACGAATTAAGACAGAGAGAAAGTATGTGTATTGGTAATGCCTAGTAAGAAATAGTTCTTATGCAAAACGTTATTACATTGAGTGCGTACGAATGCGGTGCGTTGGCCCTCTGGCGTAATTTTCTAAGCTTTGTTTGTATGAGGCGGAAGGATATCGGGGAAGTAGAACTTTAGCAGGGCTTCAGGAAACTTATAAGTAACCGTGAATGGGGTATACCCATGTAAGGTTACTTCTACTACAGGTTGGGAAGATCAATGTTAAAAGTTTGGCAACCAAACATTTTCGTCTCTAGGTAAGCGCTAGTGTCGGTAATGTCTCAGATATTCTCTATTTTCTGCATTAATAACAGGATAATTTTAATAATTATAAATCAAATATACAATAACTTCGTAACTAAGTAAAATGTTTCTCTTTTATTATTCACGTAGTTTAAAATTTTAATTAAAAGCTTACCTTTTGGAACACTGCGCACCTAGCTGCGGAAATTTTCCATATGCCAAAGTATCCCGCAAGAAATATCGTTCTGTTCCTAACCTGAGTAGAACTAACTTAATCCCACGATTCTCTAATACTTATTGTACAGTAATAACAGTTAGCTGGGTAGTAGGTATTGCGTTCCCCCTCCCCATCGGCCACCTATCGTCGATCAACATCTTGATGACTCATGCGTCTGCAAGCAGACAAGTCTAGCACGCCTNTCATGCGTCTGCAAGCAGACAAGTCTAGCACGCCTTGTTAATTGACAGTTCACACCTGGTGGCGAGCAGCACCTTCCAGAAAACCGGATATTGCCTCGACTTTTGAGAAACCTCTAGATGCTGAATTATGGTGCGTTCACGGTTACTTCAAACTTTGTGAAGCCCTGCTAGTGTTCTACTTCTAGGATATTACTTCGCCTAATGCAGGTAAAGATTAACCGAGTATTGAAAATCACACCAAAGGGACAGCTCACCGCATTGGTACGCACTCAGTGTAATTATATTTTGCATAAAAACTACTTCTTACTAGGAATTACTAATATAACAATTTTATCCCATTTTTCAAATTAATTGTCAAGTAAATGTTATAATTTATAGGTAAAATATAAGTAAAATTTCAATTTAAACAAAATCAATGCACTTTTATGTTAACAGAAGTATAAAACGCTTGTGATACATGATACCATTATGAATGAACCAAGAATGCTATACATTGGGGCGATTTTTAAAGGTTTTACTCAAAAGGTGTGAAGAGACCACGAATAGACTATAGGTAATCTTTGCGCATGCGTGAGTGCGGAATAAAGATTAACGAAGGTATAAATACAGCCATTTACCCCGCCGATGGCAGTTCTTGAGAATGTATGAACTACGGTGAATGTCAAGTGTTTCTGTGTGTTCGGCGATCTACAGGAGGTATTGGCAACGTGGATACAGCAACCTGCGCGGTCACACTGACAGCTGCTGGGAGTCATCGGGGTGCTCCAGGATGAGTACTGCGGTGTCTGTGATCCACCGAACCATAAGAGAGGAAGTGTGAAGAGATCACGAGGGACTGAAATGACTGGTGCATTGCCCCGATNTGTGATCCACCGAACCATAAGAGAGGAAGTGTGAAGAGATCACGAGGGACTGAAATGACTGGTGCATTGCCCCGATTTAGAATACTGAACCGTATCATTTTACTTATAAGACAAATTTAATTATTTAATTTACAAATTGGTAAATAAAATGACAATACCTAGAACTTAGAGCAGATTACTATGTTTATTTCGCAGAGAAGTTAAATACTTTGGCTAGAAAAACATCAGCAATATATTAATTGTTATTGCATTACAGGAAATGCGTTAAGCGAGAACATTTTGATGCTAGTTGTGAAATTTATATTTCCAATACCCTTAAAAGCGACTTTTTCCCTAGTTTTCTCACTGCAAGCAAACAGACATTAACGACAAATTTTTCCGTCATATTTCGACAAAGGCGATTATTTCAGTTTTCAATACTTCATGTATAATTGCCAAAATAAAAATATTTTTAGTTTCGACTGGGGTTTGGCTAAAACATCACTTCGTTACAATTTTTGTAATCATTTATATTGCCATGTTTTCATACTTTTTTTTTCCCAGATGGCTGGCTTTCCCGCTCGCTGGAGACGATTCTCAGATGGGACAGTGCTCCAGCTGTCAATACACGCTCGGCGGAATCAGCTCGTGGATATGACACATCCGTACCCGTAGAGAAGACGCATCGCACTTGAGATGTGCAACACATTTATAGAGCTGCGAGTCTTCGAAATGAGCGGCAACTAGGGGGAAATGGATATAGTCAGCTAGGTAACGTGCTACTGCTGGTTAGAAATATATAAATTAAATGTGTTCGGGCCCACAGGTCTTAAAATCAAACATTGTGATCTGCTGGTGCAGTCACCTTTTAATAATTTCCAGGTTTGTTGGCCTGTCTGGATAAAACTAGACCATACTGAGTTTAGAATGTGCAAAATGCTTTCGTATGACACGCTTAAAATTTAAAGAGAAATGATTACATGAGCGAGCCATCAAGTATACTAAAACCACAAAAAATGTTCAAATGACGGTAAATTCTACAATATGTCTCAAAAATATAATGTAAATTTTGAAGTCTCTAAATTACTTGTGTAATCTTACTGATTTATTTTATTTATTCACGTGTAGCTAATGCACAAGATACGCGAACCAATTACTACCAGTATCCACTTTCTCAACTCGCGAAACCTTTGCTTGGTCAAGTTACTTGATGGACAAAAATTGATACTTACACAGTGCCAGTGTTCAATACTTCATGGCTTCATGCTCAGAGTCCTTTAGCTTCC
Organism: Clitarchus hookeri; assembly: GCA_002778355.1. Classification (NCBI taxonomy): domain Eukaryota; kingdom Metazoa; phylum Arthropoda; class Insecta; order Phasmatodea; family Phasmatidae; genus Clitarchus; species Clitarchus hookeri. The sequence goes on from NQII01001058.1 coordinate 40,791, forward strand.
AAGTAGAGCAAAACTCTAATGATATATCAGTTACACACGTTAAACGCTCACTTCAATCTCAACAACTTGACTGTGTAGTACTGTTGCGCAAACACCAGTTAGTATTTGCCTTGCTGATTCAATAGTGATGCCATACGTATCGTTTTTCATCCCAATCACACGCAACATTAGGATTCTATCGCAATGTTACTTGGTTTAAGTAAAATTAAAATTGTCGTTATATTCTAATAAATCAGGTGACTTGGGAACATGAGACATCACACAACAGTATGTTCAGTAGGTAGTAGGCCCATATCTCCGGAGTGCTGCATGAATCNCTTGGGAACATGAGACATCACACAACAGTATGTTCAGTAGGTAGTAGGCCCATATCTCCGGAGTGCTGCATGAATCAAAAACTTTCTCTACTTTGGAAAAACCGTTTTGTGAGATAATCTTTATGTGTTTTGGTGTATTTGTGTGTTCACAAGTACGTAGGTATATGTATGTCTACCATTACAACTTATTTTAAGGAGGAAAAATTATGAATCACATATTATAAATTAGTTAAGAAGTTAAAAAAAAAATCGATAGCGGAAAAGAAATTACAATTAATTTAGGTATTAAATTATGTACGAAATTACTTACAAAATCAGAATCAAAAACAAGAAGTTATTGTGTAACCAATGAGCCCAGTTGCCTCTACATGGTTGTAGATAAATTTTTATGAAGTTTTCGAAAACTTAGATGGCTGTTAGGCATTGACATCTCGTTGACAGTAATACCACTAGAGAAGGAACCAGAAACATTTAGTCAAGCAATTACAAATACACACGTGCCTTACCCAGCACTCGAATCCAGACAATGTCGTACCATAAACTAACGTGAAACCATCTGCATTCCGGAGATAATATTAGGAGCATCAGCATTTAATGTAATAAGTTAACTGTTTTCGCAGAAAGGGTTTATTTTCCTGAAATATTTACATGGTTTTTATTTAAAAAAAGGTGACTGAGAAACTTAAATAATATGGTTTTACATGATCCTACGTTGCGCTACTTGTGGGAAGAATATGGTGGACATTGGTTTCTACGTTTCCAAAATATGGCATAACAATTTTATTTAATCATTTGGCGCTATCGTGCAAAATGGCTTAACAAAAGAGTCTGTGTATACGGTACTTCTAATACACACTGTAAGCATACGAATTTTGGTCGAATTAAGTTAAATTTTTAAACAGATAAAACAAAATTATCTAAATTATTTATATGATTACAGTTTTGATAATCAGCTTGTGACCCAAAAAAATTATTATTAATTATTTGGCCTACAGTTTTACTACTTGTTTACCAAATTTGGTAGGAATAGTTTCTTTGTTTCTTGAAATAAGACACAAAAATATTATTTATTCATATGACTCTTATCTTACAAAATGGTTGACAAAAGCGGCTCCGTGTCGACCCGTTTGATAGTTGTAATAGATACTGCAGAATGCAAAGTTAAATTAAAAATGGTTAGATTGTTTCTAAGATACCGCATACTAATCTCAAATTACTATTACTATAAATAAGCCCCAGACCCACTTACGAATATACAAATTTGCAATGCCTGCTATATAAATACTTGTTTGCCAATTTATGAAGAATCGGTTATTTACCGAAAAATGACAATAATTTTAATTAATGTGGCACTAGCTTACAAAATGACTGGCAAAAGAAGCTCCGTGTAGATACACTTGATGGTTGTAATAGATACTGCCATCATACAAAGTTAAGTTGAAATTTGTTAGTTGGTTTCATAGATTTAGCATATAAGCTAACATTTTTATATGGTGGCCATTTTGAAAATAAGTGCCTGACTCTCTTAAAACAAATACATTTATATAGCCTACGGTAGTACTACTTATTTGCCGAATTTGGTTGGAATGTCTTGGATTGTTTTACGAGATGCGACAAGACATTTAATTTCTTAATGTAGCACTATCTTACAAAATGGCTGTCTGTAGTGTCTATGTGCTGGCATATAATTTGAAGAGCCAAAAAAACCGTTACACCTTCCTAATATCGTGTAGCCCCCTCCCTCCCCCGAGCACGCATAAGTGCCGCAAGACGACGTGGCATGGACTGGACTAATGTCTGAAGGTATGCAGGAGTTATTTCACACCATGAATCCTGCAGGGCAGTCCACGAATTCAATCTGCGCCAATGAGAAAAGGTTGCACGTCTGTCACGCTTAATGATTATCGTCAGTCGTCGTTTGTCCCATTCTTTCACGATCTTTTTCCGGCCGCAGCGATGTCGAAGATGTGATGTTTTACCGGATTCCCGATATTCACGGTCACTCGTCAAATGGTCGTACGCAAACATCCAAATGTTATCGCTACCTCAGAGATGCTATGTCCCATCTCTCGTGCGCCGACTATAACACCACGTTCAAACTCACTTAAATCTTGATAACCTGCCATTGTAGCAGCAGTAACCGATCTAGCTGCCGACNATATGATTAGTTCCATACCTCTGTTATTTGTATACGCCCGCCTATACCAGTTTTTTTGGCTCTTCAGTGTATAATTATTGTAATAGATACTTTTGACATAGAAAGTTTGGTCAAAGTCGGTGTAATGGTTTGGTAGATGTAGCAAATAAACCTAAAATATTTATATGACCGCCATTCAGAAAATAAATGCCTTATCCACTGAAATCGCATATGTTTACATGGCCCACCATAGCGTTACTTACTGGCCAAATTCGGTGAGTGTCGGTTGAGAAGTTTTTGAAATGTAGGAATGTAAAATCTAAATTCTTTTCATGTAGTACTGATCTTCCAAAATGGTAGACCAACAACAATATTCATCTGCAAAATAAATGCTTACATGATTTGGCTACTATCAATATACATAATTTGGTAGAAATTGGTTAAATGGTTCCCGACATAAGATTTTGTCGTCAAAATTTTAAATTATAGCTATTTTGAAAACGAGTAACTGGCGTTGTCAAACACAATAAAACTCAGATGATTTAATAAGTTTAATGTGTGTACCGCGTTTGGTGATATTCGTTTCACTCGTTAGAAAGATATTAGGGGGACGCATACACACACACCCATTAGAGGAAAGCTGCTGTCTGATTAGAGAACCGGAAAATGTTGCTTCTGATCGACTCTGTGTTTGTCCCAATGGGAGACTGGCTTCTCTCTGATTGGGCCGATTGTGTCCAACGGTGGAGTTGGGACTGGTCATTGAACTGCTGTAATATTTATTTTATCCAAACGTGTCTCCTTGTTCACTAAATGTAGCCAGATTTCCTTAAGTTCGATGTTCTGCTGGCTTATGACATTTTTATTTCATGTAATAAAAGCAGATTCTCATCCATATATTGTGATCTTCGTTTTTTGGTTACTTTTTCGATAGTCATTGTAGGCAATGGAGATCAATTCAGAATTCGAATTCAGTTCCTAAGGTATGTCAAGTAACGTGTTCCGGAAATTTATTGCATAAGTATGATTGTGATATACCGTTTACCCCTTTTCACGTAATAAAAATACACATAAGTAACGGAAATAAAAAACGGAAACTACATTTTGAAAGTGGAAAATTGCTTAAATGATGTTCGTAAGCAGACACCGCTCAAAATTATTGAACAGTTTTTCAATGACAACTATATGATTGAACATCTGCGCGCTGTTTGGGGACCTGGCCAGACGGCTGTTGCTCGTGACCAAGTTGCGTTCAGTGTAACCACACATGTTAGTTAGAGCGNGCCCTTAAGTCTGTTGCTCGTGACCAAGTTGCGTTCAGTGTAACCACACATGTTAGTTAGAGCGCAGTGCACGTGGTGTTTAAGACCCACTTCACGGGCGTACGGAGTTGTCTGTGATCTGCTGCCAGCTTGCGCATCCACGTGCCCACGTTACTTGCCACTTTTCAGTTAACACCACAAATATTCGCTTTCATTTTATTTTTTTAACAACAGAAAATATACAAAGTGTCACAAGGATTTCTTTAGAACGCCCGCCACCATAGTTGTAGGATGTCTGCTGTTGAGGGGAGAGTAACTTTCCAAGAATTCTAGCAACAGCACACACCATTAGTTTAACCATAAATTGAAATATCAGTAGCGTGTTCAACAGTCATTCTAGTTGGAAATATTACTATTACTACGCAGAAGTAATAAGGCACTTAGCTCGCTCGCCGTATACTAACTAAGCTGGTGAGCACTGCGTGTTTAAACATTTTGCAGTCCTTTTTAAATAAGCGAAAATGTATTTCTAATTATCTTCGGTAGTTAGTGCAAGCTTATGAAATCTAGACAACGAATAAATATTTACTTTAGCTCCCAGTTCGTAACGACGTGTAGTACCGTTTTTTTCACATTCAGTTGGTATGTAATAAGGTTCGCCCGCTGAGAATGCCTTGAAACTGCGAACATAAAATTTTCAGACGAAGTAGTTATAAACATAAGAAAACTGCATAAAATGCTTCTAATATGATGAAAAAAATATATATATTCTTATTTTTTTTGCAAAAGTCTAAATTGTATACAAAAGTTTAAAATCGATTTTGTTGCTTTTTAAACCCATTATTAGGACGTGTAAAACTTATTTTGAGTTATTAAGCAAAAACAATCGTAATAGTTTATTAGTGCACTATGCCGTTTTTAATTACTTTTAATTCGGCATGTATACATTTTGGAAGAACTGTCCACNAATAGTTTATTAGTGCACTATGCCGTTTTTAATTACTTTTAATTCGGCATGTATACATTTTGGAAGAACTGTCCACATAGTTTTGCGTGAATAACTAGTGTTTTAATATTTTTAATGAGGATTTCTCACCATTCGTAAAAAGAGAGCAAGCGGGCGAGCATTCCACACGTGTATAGTTGGAGTAAAATCACGAAATAACGTTATCACAACTAGTCGACATAGATGCATGGTTTAACATATTGCATTTTTACAAAATTATGCTACAGTAATAACCATTTTGCAACAAAGAATAGATTATGAAATCAAACAAAGCCTCATAACATATGTTAAAACGAGAGCTTGCGGATATCTTATTTTACTTTAAAGACTGAGAGTTTTTCATCGGAATTTCTTTCGTAATAACATGCTTACGCTCTTCACTTTATTTGACAAACAGAACTTTCAACACATCAATATAACAAGTTCCCCACGTAATGACACTAGTTCAAGACCTATCACCTGAATACAAGTACACACAGTTTTCTTTATGCGGGATTTGAGCGCATAGACTCTCGCATACGGCCGATGCGCAGTCAACTACGCTACATAGGCCGCTCGCACTGAATGACGCATACTGTCTTATTATTAGTGTTTGAGAAATCCGAATTCTTTTTTCGTTATTTATACTAGCATTAAGTTTTAATTAGTCATAACTACGCTTCACAAACACCCTCATTTTGACACAACCGAAAATTCAGAGGTATTAATATAAGATACTACAATGTCCACCATCTTGACTGTTTTATCANTCATTTTGACACAACCGAAAATTCAGAGGTATTAATATAAGATACTACAATGTCCACCATCTTGACTGTTTTATCACTGGGTCAAACGTATGTCTTTTACCACATGTCCACTTTATCTCACATAAATGCATATTGACTAAGTAGTATGGATTTTATCAACTAACGCAATAATACAATTTTGGAAAGGAACGANCTCACATAAATGCATATTGACTAAGTAGTATGGATTTTATCAACTAACGCAATAATACAATTTTGGAAAGGAACGACGTTAGTAAATATGGCAATTACTGTATTTAAAAAGGATGTATAAGTCGGTAGTTAGATTGAACAGTTGAATAGATGGAGTTTCAAAAATGTAGGATAGTAGATATAGAATGCCGGTTCTGGCGCAGTATTCATGATTCGGAGCTCGGAGCCACCAGCCACCTCGGTTGTCGAGGCGGCCGCTGCCCGNCCGGTTCTGGCGCAGTATTCATGATTCGGAGCTCGGAGCCACCAGCCACCTCGGTTGTCGAGGCGGCCGCTGCCCGCGGCCTGTTACGGCCATGTTATCACCAAAATAGTCTGTTTGACCCCAAAAATGACTTCCCAAATTAATTATTTTACCAATTAATNTACGGCCATGTTATCACCAAAATAGTCTGTTTGACCCCAAAAATGACTTCCCAAATTAATTATTTTACCAATTAATTTTTACTAAAATTTTTTTTCAAAATTAAAAAATGAGGAAAGCGGATTTGAAGCGCGTCGAAGCAAGAGCCGAAAAATTTTCAGGCGAGCAAGAGGATTAGAGGCTTTTAGTGGAATGAGTCACTTAATCCTCAAAGCAGTCGAGGGAGATTTCGAGACTTCGAGTCAGGTCCAGCGGACCGGGGAGGATCAGCAGACCTGGACTACTCCCTCAACCTCCACNGAGATTTCGAGACTTCGAGTCAGGTCCAGCGGACCGGGGAGGATCAGCAGACCTGGACTACTCCCTCAACCTCCATCCTACATCTAAAACTTCCACATCTCACTATCTCGACAAAAAATCTCACAAAATAGAAAAAAAAAATTAAAAAATTGAGGAACATATAATGTTAACCTCACAATAACCACGCTACCCTCACCTCACCCCTCTAAAAACCCCATCCCACTCCCAATCATAAAAATCGAGAAAAATCGCAAAAATCGAAAAATGGAAAGACACTAATAAAANGAGATTTCGAGACTCCGAGTCAGGTCCAGCGGACCGGGGAGGATCAGCAGACCTGGACTACTCCCTCAACCTCCACCCTACATCTAAAACTTCCACATCTCACTATCTCGACAAAAAATCTCACAAAATAGAAAAAAAAAATTTAAAAATTGAGGAACATATAATGTTAACCTCACAATAACCACGCTACCCTCACCTCACCCCTCTCAAAACCCCATCCCACTCCCAATCATAAAAATCGAGAAAAATCGCAAAAATCGAAAAATGGAAAGACACAAATAAAATTTTAGGAACATATTACATAACTGACTCAGACACCCGTGCTGGATGCAGGTGGCCTTGACCTTAACCCAAATGACTTAAACCTCGAAAAATCGATAAAAAAAGGTAAAAATCGAATAAAATTAAAAAAAATTGACTAACATATTACATGACTGACTCCGACCCCATGTTTGATGGTGGTGACCTTAACCTTGGCCCCAATGAGCCCCCATCCCAATTCATAAAAAATTGAGAAAATATAAAAAAAAATAAAAATCGAGTAACATATAACTTTAAACTCACAGTCACCAACCAACAGCAACCTGCTCCTCTCGGTTCCCACCTCACTATCATTAAAAATCTAGAAAATCGGGAAAAAATCTTAAATATCGCGTAACATATAACATTAGACCCCCTTTCCTTGATCACTCCTTCACCCCCAAACCCCTTCCCACTCCACAATTAATCATTGGCCTTAAATAATAAAAATTATCCCTCCCCACATACAAATGAACCGTATTTACCCATTGGCTACTAAATTACGACTTTAAAACTTTTTATTTTTTAGTATTGGACACTATTGTGTGTGCTAGTTATTTATTTTTTAGAATCTAGTGTCGCACATTTTCAAACCCATGGCCTCGATGACAACGAACACATTCTTCGTCTTGACTGGCTTGGCCCAAGCGAATTTGCTATAGGCATAAATGACTGACACTACAATCTAGCTATTATCGCGTGCTGAAGAATAGCCGCTGCTTCAAGTTTGGGGGGCAGAAACAATCAGTTACGAGCTAAAAATGGACGGTCGCCATGATGCAATTAGATAGATGGAGCATTGTAATGGCAACTAGCACACCACCATCCTGGACCGTGGGAAGACGGTATAGCAGACCTTGTGTTCACCACTCATGTGTGATACTTATCTAGCAACGGTATCGTGACCCGGCAGCCATCTTAAAATGTCTTTGGCTGCATAAGTAACAACAGACGGCCCCATCGCAAGTTATCGACCTAGCAAGCATGCCTTCCAGTCTGCATATGCGATGGCTGCAAGAAGTTTACCAGTCTCGTGGCTACCAGCCGCCACAGCCAGCAGAGTACCAGTTCGAAGTCGATGACTACAGCGGATCTAAAGGAGAGGCAATTTACCTACTTCCAGATCCTCGCCCAGTAGAAGATGTCGACCGCTGGATGTTCGATCCTAATTCGCGGTATGATTAAGTATATACAAGCCAACACTGTATAGAATATGGAATCAGTTTTAAAGATGAGTGTGGTGAGATTCACAGCTTCACTTATTTTGAAATGTGCCATGGGAATATTCATTTACAGCTCAGGTGGAATATATTTTAACCACAAGACACCTCCCTGCTTTNTGTGGTGAGATTCACAGCTTCACTTATTTTGAAATGTGCCATGGGAATATTCATTTCCAGCTCAGGTGGAATATATTTTAACCACAAGACACCTCCCTGCTTTTAGCAAGCTTCCTATGTGAAGAAGACGAGTNACAATCAGTTACGAGCTAAAAATGGACGGTCGCCATGATGCAATTAGATAGATGGAGCATTGTAATGGCAACTAGCACACCACCATCCTGGACCGTGGGAAGACGGTATAGCAGACCTTGTGTTCACCACTCATGTGTGATACTTATCTAGCAACGGTATCGTGACCCGGCAGCCATCTTAAAATGTCTTTGGCCGCATAAGTAACAACAGACGGCCCCATCGCAAGTTATCGACCCAGCAAGCATGCCTTCCAGTCTGCATATGCGATGGCTGCAAGAAGTTTACCAGTCTCGTGGCTACCAGCCGCCACAGCCAGCAGAGTACCAGTTCGAAGTCGATGACTACAGCGGATCTAAAGGAGAGGCAATTTACCTACTTCCAGATCCTCGCCCAGTAGAAGATGTCGACCGCTGGATGTTCGATCCTAATTCGCGGTATGATTAAGTATATACAAGCCAACACTGTATAGAATATGGAATCAGTTTTAAAGATGAGCGTGGTGAGATTCACAGCTTCACTTATTTTGAAATGTGCCATGGGAATATTCATTTACAGCTCAGGTGGAATATATTTTAACCACAAGACACCTCCCTGCTTTTAGCAAGCTTCCTATGTGAAGAAGACGAGTGCTGCGTTTACCTTTGCAGTTCACCCTGGTTGGACGAAACTACCGAAAGCTGTAACGGTATATGGCTCGAAAGTTATGGTAGTAAAGACAAGGGTGGGTGGATACCGACATTTGACACTCCCCGTGCATCACATTTGTGTTCTGTGTACACGGACGAATTGTTACGTAGTGCTAAATTCAAGTAACCAAATATCGTTTTTCGCCAGTTCGGTACATAAATGAAACAGGTACATGTTCTGTAATATATATGTAATTGACAGAGCACTGACATGTCGTCCAACGACGACATAGAGAGTGTGGACGTAGAAGGCGAATGTAAATGACTCGTCACTTTTAGGGAGACCGTCTCAAGGTTCCTGTTACTACTTGCCAAGATCGTTAAACGACGTTATTGTCTATTTACTAGATAAATGCGGTGTCACCATTTTGTAACCAGTCCTATATAAAACAGGCCAGCTATGTCAACGAGCATCCAGTTCGCGACAGACAGACAACATGGCTGGCTTCCATCCGGCAAGAACGTATCATTACATAAAACATTGACAAAGTAGCGTTGACTATAGTTACTGGGTGGGTAGTTAGCTCAAGATGTATGAAGTGGTGTGTGACGGTATTTTGCAGTGAATCGGTGCTGGGAATCCCGAATCGTTCGAGCCTTGCTAGTAGGAGATCGACTGTACCCCAGGCTACAGCAAGTGTTGTGTTTTTTACTTTCGCAAAGACACAAAACTTCCGTGCTCGCCTGACGGCATAGTAGCTTCTGCAAAATGTCGAGACAAATCACCCTTGCATGCGCCAAACTGTGCGTCATCAACATCGGATCTGCATACCTTGAAGGCCGCCATCGCAGACCCATCTACGTCAGAGTTGGTACATTCAGTCACTTCAGTACAGCAACCTGTCTCAGAGACCCCGCTCCAAACGCAAGAGACTCCCCGAACCCAGCTCCTCCCAGATGGTAAAAATCGACGAACATCTGAACCTGACCTCAGCATCGATGATGCGGTGAATTTGCTGTTTCCGGAGGCAACCGACACAATNATCGACGAACATCTGAACCTGACCTCAGCATCGATGATGCGGTGAATTTGCTGTTTCCGGAGGCAACCGACACAATTCTGGTGTGAGTTATTCAATTTACAAAGCTGTACTAAAATTTAATGTATAAAACGTGACGACGAGGCGACTGCCTCATACACACTGCACACAACAATTTGCAACAATGTGGGACACTAAATGTAATGATAAATAATGATAGAATGGGAGACAAAGGGGTTCTGTACACTTCTGTGTATATGAGGATGACGTTAAAACAGCTGTAGTACGTGCAACGAATTTTCTGGGTAGAGTAACAACCCTAGCTGCGCAGTTACGATCGTTCAAACTGAGAACTAAATTGGTGTGCTTATTGAAAATCAGAGTTATTAACCCTTTTAACTCCTTGATAACACAAACCAGTGTGAGAACTGGAAATTATATTCAACCTAGTGATGCTTGAAAGCAGTCTGNTTTAACTCCTTGATAACACAAACCAGTGTGAGAACTGGAAATTATATTCAACCTAGTGATGCTTGAAAGCAGTCTGTCGAGTTACTTTCACCCGGCCCCGTCCAGACTGTAAGTAGGAATACACACACACTTGATTGGAGTAACATGTACCATTTGTACATCCAGCAACACAGCTGTCTGGTAGTAAAAATACTTCGGGACAGAATAAGCANTGGAGTAACATGTACCATTTGTACATCCAGCAACACAGCTGTCTGGTAGTAAAAATACTTCGGGACAGAATAAGCATATATACAAAAAGGAACACCAGGAGAAAAATTTGATACTACTACGAATGAGAAAAATGGACAACTGCGTTTAAAAAAATGCCTGGAGGTTTAATTATGTTCTGAATAACTTGACTTTCCCCAGAAAAACAAAAAATTCATCCAGATGGCAATACAAATAGGAAGATTATTTGTGGCTTCGAAAATATTAACCATATAATTGAAATATTTCTGCTATGGGTAGTGGCCTTTGAAACACTACTGCCCTCGTATTGGTTAAAAATTTAAATACTTGAAAATGTTTAAAAATCACGCCAAATCTTTAATGCTCCTTCAAAAATAATTATTTTAATTAAAACGTTTGAAATCAGCTTGCGACAGCGCAAGGAATCAGTTCAGATTTGCCGTCGTATATGCCGGGAAGGTCGTGCACGTACGAAAAACAATATGGCGGCGTGGAAAATGTTCTGGAAGGTCANTGCCGTCGTATATGCCGGGAAGGTCGTGCACGTACGAAAAACAATATGGCGGCGTGGAAAATGTTCTGGAAGGTCATACTAATGGTGTTAGGTGAAAAACTTTATTTGGAATTTCTCAGCTGGAATTAGTGGTCAAACGTAGAATTTTTATAATCTTGAAGTTCCCGATGATCAGGTACGCCGACGGGGCATCNTGCCGTCGTATATGCCGGGAAGGTCGTGCACGTACGAAAAACAATATGGCGGCGTGGAAAATGTTCTGGAAGGTCGTACTAATGGTGTTAGGTGAAAAACTTTATTTGGAATTTCTTAGCTGGAATTAGTGGTCAAACGTAGAATTTTTATAATCTTGAAGTTCCCGATGATCAGGTACGCCGACGGGGCATCNAGCTGGAATTAGTGGTCAAACGTAGAATTTTTATAATCTTGAAGTTCCCGATGATCAGGTACGCCGACGGGGCATCTCTCCAGATGCGCAGCAGCCCTGGGTGACGTCCTCCCTATATGTAGACACACGGAATACGGTGCTAGTATACAGTTCAATTGAACCTTAACGGACGTCATACGAGTTATAGCTAACCCCTCTGAAAGCTACGCGGAGGGAGGCAAATACAGGCCGTCTTTCTCGTTGAAAACTTAACTTAAGAATGTTCTTTAATACTGGCCAATCACGAGTGTTACAATTTAAATCNGCCGTCTTTCTCGTTGAAAACTTAACTTAAGAATGTTCTTTAATACTGGCCAATCACGAGTGTTACAATTTAAATCCACCTGTACTGTCACTTAAAACCGCCCCAACGATCAGAAAATGCATAGTGTCATATGGCCTTGTAAGTACACTTACACAACGTAAAAATAGAAAAACATATAAAGATGGAGCCAAATAAAAACACTGTTGAAAAACAAAATAAATATAATGGACTCTGTTTCAAAACAAATAAATAAATCTTGCCGCAAAATAAAACAACAATGATGTGGAAAATAATATTGAGTCTGTTAAACATAAAATTACGGGTTAATTATGGTCCATTCTTATAGCTCAAAAACGCGTGTTACGGTACTAACGTCTATTTTAAAATCCGTCCTCAGTCAGTTAATCGATGCACTGTGAAGATTGTGCATTAGCGCTGCTGCTGGACAAATGTAAGGTATCGTTGTTCTAAACGCCAATCACATTTATGTTTATGTGTAATTATTTATTGTTAAGCAGTGCATTGAACAATGAATATGAAATAAATACAAGTTGCAAATATTACATCATGGTTGTGTGTGCTTGTATTTTAATTTATGATTCATGTAAATAAATTGCTATATAAAACTTACTAAATTATTTTATTGAGATCGATACCTGTGTCACAAGTAACAGTGTGCTGATTTAAGTTTGCATGCAAAAACGCATAAGTATTTAGAAAAAACTGATTATTTACTTCACATATAATCGGCGAGTCAAATAAAAATTTCAGAGAAAGAAATTACTTTAAAATGAAAGGTTTCTTAGAATATGAAGTTATAATGACCACGAAATACGTACATACTCAAATACATAAGAAACTAAAGTAATAAATACATATTTAAAAAAAATTTAAGATGTGGCTGTGTGAAAAAATGCATACCCATGTATGTAAAAAAACACGAAATTAGCTTTATCTTAAAGATTAAAAAAAATAACGTGTTGTTAATTGTGTCAAATACACTTATCTACACGAAACTGAGAATTGTTATCGAAATGATGGTTAATACGGAAGTTATTATTCTATAGTATGCAGGAGTTACATTTTATCACTGCCAATACAAGACTGACCCCTCACAAGAAAACTGACCACTCACAAGAAGACTGACCCCTCACAAGAAGACTGCAGGGAGAGGTTTGGTGGTGAAGGGATGAGTAAGGAAATGGGGTCTAATGTTATATATTACTCGATTTTGAAGGTTTTTTTTTTCAATTTTATTGATTTTTTAAATTATAGTAGAGCCCTAACCGTTGCTGGAAGGAGGGCGGTATTGTTGGTTAGGGCGTGAGGTTAACGTTATTTGTTATTGAATATTTTTTGTTTGGGGGAGGGGGGGCTAATTGGGACCAAGGTTAAGGTCACTACCATCCAACATGGTGTCAGAGTCAGTAATGTAATATGTTTGTCAATTTTTTTTCTAATTTATTCGATTTTTACAATTTTTTTTTTAATTTTTTCTTTTCGAGGTAATTGGGGTTAAGGTCAAGGCAATCGGCATCCAACATATGTGTCGGAGTTAGGTGTGAAATATGTTTCTAAACCTTTATTTTTATTTCGATTTTTGCAATTTTTCTCTATTTTTATGATTGGGAGGGGGTGTGAGTCCGAGAAGGGTGAGGCAAGGGTAATGTGGTTAGTGTGAGGTTAACATTATATGATCCTCGATTTTCAGTAATTTGTTGCGATTTTTGCGATTTTTTGTTGAATTTTTATTATAATTGCATGGGGTTGGGACGTAGAAGAGATGTGGCGAGGGTGAAAATGGGTTAGATGAGGGAGAGGGGTGTAGGTAGCGGTGTGTGGATGTGGTAGGTGTATGATGGCGGTCGGGGGAGGGGGACAGGTTCACTGATCTTACCCGGTCCGCTGGACCTGGCTCGGAGTCTCGAATCCCCCTCTACTGCTCTGAGGATTAAGTGACTCATTCCAAAAAGAGCCTCTAATACTCTTGCTCACCTGAGGATTTTTCTTTCCTTCCTTCGAGGAGCTTCAATTTCTCTTTCCTAATTTTTCCACTATTTTTGTAATTTTTTTGGTGAATAAAGTAATTGTTCGGTAAAATAATCAATTTCGGAAATAATTTTTGGTGTGAAACAGACAATTTTGTCGATAACATGGCCGTACCAGGCCGCCGGCCGCGGCCGCCTCGACAACCGAAGTGGCTGGTGGCTCCGAGCTCCGAATTATGAATACTGCATCAGAACCGGCATTTTATGTCTACTTAGGACATATGGTTTTATATTTACGTAGGAATGACAGTTAGTAATATTTCAAACAAACAAATTATCATCACAATCTATTTGGATGAATACAAGTATTTCACACCCTAAAAAAGATCNGTAATATTTCAAACAAACAAATTATCATCACAATCTATTTGGATGAATACAAGTATTTCACACCCTAAAAAAGATCAAAAGAAAATATTTTCCCTCAATTACATGGTTATTTTTTAAATAGTACGTCATTTGTAAACACATTAATTTGTTTTAAGTGAAAAAAGTATAATAGTGAGGGGATTTTATGAGATATTTAGCAAATCTGCTAACTAAAATGGTACCAAACAATTATTTCACCAATATGTTTGTAAAGGTGTGTAATAACATGTATTAAAATGTTGAAACTCAACTCATGTGGGAAACCCTAAAAAAAAACCTCTTAAAGTTAGGGTACCGATTAATTATTTTTCGAAAAATCGATTTTTTTTATTCAGTTTTCAGTAACTTTGCGACGGTCAAATATGGGTTTTTCATAAATCTGAGTTGATTGTTAGCATTTATATCTTACCAAAATACTCCATTATTTAATAAAATTTTGAATAATTATTACAGTTACATTCAAAATATATTTTACTCAATCACAATGTCTAAGGTTTCAACAGTCTTTGTCTATGTCTTTTTCAGTCTCAACAGCATCATCACTACAATTTTTGCATGTAATGCCTTTACAGACTCCACAAGCGGAGATGCATGTGACCCCATTCTTCTTGCAGCTGCACCGCCGGTTGCTACAATCCCCATGGCAGTTACAGCTCGTGAACTTAAGAAGCTCCTCAGGAGCCATGGGGTCTATTGTTGGAACTGGCTCATATCCATGTCCACCTAATGTCCATCCATAGTCATTGGGGTTCAGAGACATGCTCTGTAGAAGGATCCAGTCCCGTGTCTGCAGGTAGGCTCGGAGTGAATGCTGTGCAGCAGCACCCTCTGTTGGAGGTAGAGTCTCTGGTTTGATCACTCCAGCCGCTGCCTTCTTTGAGAACATGTTTCACCGAATTTCACCCAATGCTGTATCTGGTACGTGATAAATATACTGGAAAATCACGGTACCAGCGTGAATCACTGTCTGCTTGGTGGCTTCTGTGTCAAGGAAGATGTTCATGTACTCATCCACGTCCCCTGCACAAAACCTGTGAAAATACATCACGTTTGTGTCAAGTATAATATGAAACGTACATACAATTATTATAAATACAATTAATATTATTATTATATTAAATAGTTTTGATATTCTAACATTCTAACTATTAGTACCATTACTACCTGTCAAATAGAGTTGTTTTCCCATGGCCAGAGATTGCGGAAACCGTATCACACCCTGTGAAGGCGTGGCAGAAGAGCAGATAGCGCATCTGTCTTTCAGAGAGAGATTTCTGGATCTTTGTGACGTCATAAGAGCCGTTTGATGTGGTGAAGAATAGTGGTTGGTGACTGCCTGAGCTATGGTACACCAGCATTACAAGCACGTCTGTATCTTCTGCCCGGACCTGAAAGTAGACCAATGCATAATGAACCGTGCGAAAACACATACGAATTTTTTTTTAAAGAATGTGGATTCGCTTCTAAAATTTGTTGGGGTAGGAGAGGCCCGTTGTTGATCATGTCATCAAAATGAAGAAAAACACAAAACAAATGTTACCTACCTCAACAGAACTATCTGAAGCAGCAGACAATGCCTCTCTCACAATCGAAGTGTCAGCATCGTTGTCACACTGCTCCACAGTAATGTGATGTTTTTGGAAGGTTGAAGAAAGGAGGTGGATAAGCTCGCTCTTGTTATGAGTGTTGTCCAGGAACTTCGCACTTGGGGTCCAGTGAACCATATCCGCTCGAATTTGGAGATCACAGCAGGAATTCTTGGTACGCCGGATGTGGTCATGATCTTTTGGTGATCTGCTGTAGCCATCAAAGACCACAATAATCTTCTGAGATCGGTGGCCCAGACACTGCACGTAGCTGAGGTAATTGTCAGCGATCTCCTGCCAGGTCTGATGTTGTTCCCACTTCACCATGTAAAGAAGCCATCCGCCATCAATCACCAGAGTCCGGCAGGGTTGGTTACTGAGGTCAAGTGGTTCAGTTAACGCCTTCAGGCTTGTCTTTGCCAAGTCTGCCTTGTTTGCCTTGTTCATCTTATGATCTTTGTTGCTGAACAGGGACAATGGGAACAGAGTTAGCTCATACTGTAAGCTTGTCTCAACTGTCATATCCCGCTGGGCGAAAATGACCAATCTGTTGAACAACTTCAGTGAGTCAAGGTGGATCTTCTTTTCGTTGACTGTGGGTATCTTTCTGAGTGATGAGAGTGCTAGAACCTTTGACTTGACATCCATGGTCGATGTCACTGACTGTCCATCCATCTTTTTCTGCATCTCCATCCCTACTTCAGCTGCTCTCTCAGCATTGACTGAGTCACATCCTGTGCTTGTGAATCCTGTTGAGAAAGACACAAGCGAATTCTTTTCTCGATCGTTGTAGAATGGCGTGTTTTCCTCAAACCAATTCAGGACAAGTTCTACTGCCTCTGCATCTCGCTTCATCTGGGTTTTGGCAAGGTCTCTGTGAAGTGGAGCGTGTATCCTGACGTCTTCCTCCATCCGCTGGTTGATCTCAGAGAAATGACTTAGGGTGAGCACCCAGCATTTGTGGGCAGAAACACTGTTTCTCATTCTCCCTCTGCTTAGTCCACCTTATGACTTTGCTGCCTTCATTAATGTCTGCTCAATGCAGATGTCACACCAAGTGCCAGACCACTCATGGCTGGAGTAACGGACAACGTGATTTCCTTGAGCAGTAAAACTTTCTAAAATGTCCTTGTAAGCAGGCAAACTTTCCAGTTCCTTCATGAGTTGACAGTACAGCCGTGCGCCTTTGGCGTATTGATGATGGCCTGCAGCGGCAAAGATGTCAAGCATGTGGGTTACAATGCAGGTCAGATGCTGTTTGTTGTCTGCAAGTCGCTCAGTTCTGATAAAGACTTTGATCACATCTACCATATGGTGGTACTGCACCCAGAGTNTGGTGGTACTGCACTCAGAGTGCGGGTGTTCGTCCTCCTTCTGCGAGTCGTTTGAAGGTTGCTACACTCAGATGTCCTGCAAAGTATAATTTTTATTAAATAACAATCAACTCAGATTTATGAAAAACCCATATTTGACCGTCGCAAAGTTACTGAAAGCTGAATAAAAAAAATCGATTTTTCGAAAAATAATTAATCGGTACCCTAACTTTAGAAGGTTTTTTTTTAGGGTTTCCCACATGAGTTGAGTTTCAACATTTTAATAAATGTTATTACACACCTTTACAAACATATTGGTGAAAGAATTGTTTGGTAACAATTTAGTTTGCAGTTTTTTTTATCTTTCCCTTACTATTACAGAATGCAACAGTTTGTAACTTTGATTTCGCAAATTAAAGTGATTCCTGGTCGTTACAGAAATTGTTCTAGTTATATTAAAAATACAGTTCTTGTAACGTTAAAATGGAGACGTTTCACAAAATATATGAGCGTATTTTTGACCAAGTATTGTAGATGCA
Organism: Clitarchus hookeri; assembly: GCA_002778355.1. Taxonomy (NCBI): domain Eukaryota; kingdom Metazoa; phylum Arthropoda; class Insecta; order Phasmatodea; family Phasmatidae; genus Clitarchus; species Clitarchus hookeri. The sequence goes on from NQII01001058.1 coordinate 58,667, forward strand.
CAAANTTTTTTTTAGGGTTTCCCACATGAGTTGAGTTTCAACATTTTAATAAATGTTATTACACACCTTTACAAACATATTGGTGAAAGAATTGTTTGGTAACAATTTAGTTTGCAGTTTTTTTTATCTTTCCCTTACTATTACAGAATGCAACAGTTTGTAACTTTGATTTCGCAAATTAAAGTGATTCCCNGTTTTTTTTATCTTTCCCTTACTATTACAGAATGCAACAGTTTGTAACTTTGATTTCGCAAATTAAAGTGATTCCCTATCGTTACAGAAATTGTTCCAGTTATATTAAAAATACATTTCTTGTAACGTTAAAATGGAGACGTTTCACAAAATATATGAGCGTATTTTTGACCAAGTATTGTAGATGCACAAANTTCTTGTAACGTTAAAATGGAGACGTTTCACAAAATATATGAGCGTATTTTTGACCAAGTATTGTAGATGCACAAAAAATTCCCTATAAAATTTACGAACAATTTTTACAGCGAGTTTACCATATTAGTGTTGAAGGAGTTCACAATGAAACATCGTGTGATGTGTGGGTGTAGATAACAATGGCTAGAGAATACGGAGTAAAATAGTAGATAATTATAAATATATCGTTGAAAAGAGAGAAAGTATATGCCTTTGACCGGCGATGGCCATGAAATAATAATATAATAGTAACTGTTTAACGCTAGAGATGCTAAAGTGTTATATTAATTTGTTACCCTAATAAATTTGGTCGTATTATGGGCAATGTCAAAATGTATTCACTCCGCATCAGTCATTAAATATTCTCTCGCAGCAGTAAGAACAATTACTAAGAACCTGGGTTCTTTGCATCGACAAGATTATTCTCCCTGAAACTCTCCGTTTGCATGTGAGAAAGCCGTAAATCTTATCTGTGATAAAACTCGACGCTGCAACTGGCACCAAAATCGATATGTACTAAAGCCTCCATTCAGGATCGCCTCGCCGTCTAATGTGATGTTTATATGACCAACGAGTGGAGCTATTCATGCCCGTTTGAGCTCCACTGCAAAGAAGGAAGATCCTAAGTGCATATTATATTTAACCGCGTACTTGTAGGACTCTTCTAAACGTGCTAAATACACCATAACACCGTGGAAAATTTACGTATCTCATTGTCAGTATTAATTTAAAAAAAATTATCTAAATGTCTTTTTCGTAATGGCTAAACTAGACCTTAAATTGCGATTACCACAGCCCTCCGCCTTGTGCAAACAAATAAGGTGTATCTTGGTTATGAACACAGCCAGGAATAGTGTTGATATTTATTGGGACATTTAATGCAACATTGCACTCAGTACTATTTTATTTCTATAAAAAACATTTTTAACAACTTCACAAATTATTTACTACAACTTGTTTCGATAAACGACTGAAAAGGGCTGTATATAGTTAGCATCAGTATCTTCATTACCAGATCAGCTTCCACCATAGCGCACGCAGGACTCACGAAAGAAATTAAGAGANAGTTAGCATCAGTATCTTCATTACCAGATCAGCTTCCACCATAGCGCACGCAGGACTCACGAAAGAAATTAAGAGACTGACAGAACACCTAATCAATTTTTTTTATTAATATCTAAATAATTGTTGTAATTACTGCCAGTTTTAAACGAGTTTTGTACCAAAACTATTAAAACTAAATTGAACAAAACCGGTAGCCCGATATCGTAGATAAATTAAACTTAAACGCTCCATGAGTAATGGTGAGTAATAAATGATGGGTTTGCGTTTTATACTCGATATGTGGCTTTCTANAAACTTAAACGCTCCATGAGTAATGGTGAGTAATAAATGATGGGTTTGCGTTTTATACTCGATATGTGGCTTTCTACACTAACTTAACATAGAAAAATGTGTACTCTTATATTTTTTGTTAGTAACTAATAAAAAAAACTCATCAATAGTTAACTGGGTGCTTCTGAAACAAGGAATTTTATGTAAACCATTTGAATGTTGTGGGAAGGAATGTATTTGGAAAAATTTGGAAGGGTAGAAGACAGGAGACGATACGATGATGTTTGACAAGCGATAATTTCAGACGCATCAGAAGCAATGCGAAGACGAAGATTTTTTCTATATTATCTTGTTAGTAATTTATGAATTCATTCAAAACACTTTCCATTTTGTAAGAATCAGTAGTTTTCAACTAACCAATTTCATAATATTTGCTGTTGACTTACGTTGGTGCTCTGTGATATAATCGCTCCAGTTGAAATACTGCGACGCATGTCACTGATTTTCCAACCAGGAGAAGCACAATTTATTTTAATTGTTTCCGATGTCTTTTATTCAGACCACTGATTAAGATTAAATATTTAGAACACTCGAAAACCTAAACTCGCATCTAGAAACAGCACCCACATTATTGGTTTTTTACAAAGTATGTATAAGAACTCATCAATTCTCGGATCGTAAGAGAAAATCCGCCGACCAGCGGCATCATCTGGCATGATTCCCAAGTGCGAAAATCCAGGAGCGACACCGCTAGGAGGTGAGTAGTCTGACCACTACACCACTGAAGCCCCAAAATGTCATTGTNCGAAAATCCAGGAGCGACACCGCTAGGAGGTGAGTAGTCTGACCACTACACCACTGAAGCCCCAAAATGTCATTGTCCCCGGCGACAAGTTATCGTGGAGCGACAGTGGCTCACTTCCACGAGGCGAGTCACGAAGAAAAGAGGCGTGGTTGCGGCGAGCAGTGGCTAAATGACTCAAACAAACGAGTCAGATTTTCTTACTCATGGAAACTATCGCTTATGACTGCCTCTAGCTTCACTGCGTGACATGTTGTGGCGGGACGCCTTCGTCACGCAATACAAACATTACAGGCGCCTNGACTGCCTCTAGCTTCACTGCGTGACATGTTGTGGCGGGACGCCTTCGTCACGCAATACAAACATTACAGGCGCCTCGGGCGAAGGCAAAAGCGAGCTAAAGGTGATGCCTCGGAAGTCCTACGTGAACTACAGGTGGGATATCAGACTTCACTTAACGTACTGGTTTAGCATGGTTTCCTTGCAATCGTGGGTTCGTTCCGTGGGGGTCAGGGTGGTTTGTAGTAAAAGGGAGGGCAAAGAAAAGGGGACTTAATGAAAAAAAAAAAANTTCGTTCCGTGGGGGTCAGGGTGGTTTGTAGTAAAAGGGAGGGCAAAGAAAAGGGGACTTAATGAAAAAAAAAAACGATTTGTAATGGCATGTACCACTCTGTTTGCAGGAATTAATGCATATTGATACTCTCAATAAGTTTGGCAGGTTTTNGATTTGTAATGGCATGTACCACTCTGTTTGCAGGAATTAATGCATATTGATACTCTCAATAAGTTTGGCAGGTTTTATAACTATTAAATATCATACAAAGTTTGTAATTCATGTGGATTTTATTATGACTGTATTTATTTAATAAGAATAAAGGCTATAGGGTAAAATACACTGTATGAATGAATAACTTAATAATTTGAATACCGGATTTGCAACCTTCGTAATAAGAACGAAAAAGATTAACTTAAACCAAATACACATAATATTATACTCTCAAAAATATATTTGAATATTATAATAAATGTTCACTATTGTGAGAAAACAAAGCACGCTATCAACAAGAATATACAGTTAGTTCTTCTTCATGTTATTTAAATCCAGGTTCATAAAACAAAATTGCCAATTCATGAATATGGATATTTGTTTTAAAATGTCTTTAAACAGCTTTTAACTCTAGTAAAGTTAATCTATGGATTTCTGTCATATAATAACATTTGTAAAAAAATGCAACACCAAGAAGGATACATGTGATTGAAATGAAATTTATATCACAGAAAAGATACATGACAATACACAAATTATTAATATTACATAACTGTACATGATCTTTGTCCTTTAGTATTTATCGTGTAAAACCCCCATGTGCTGAAATCAGAGCCCCTAAACGTCGTGGCATGGAATTGAAAGGGAACTGCATATGTTCCTGGGGAATCTCCCTCCACGCTGTTTGTATGCGAGTCCACAAAGCACCAACAGTTGTTGCTGGAGGTCCATGTCGAACAAGTCATCCCAGACATTTTCGATGTACGACATGTGAGACGAACGTGCATGCAAGGGAATCAGTGGTACCCGTCGTTCATTGAAGAAGGCTTGCACATTCCTCGCCAAATGTGACTGGGCATTGTCCTGCTGAAATATGGCATGTAGAGTTGCCTGAAGGAGGGGCAGTACCTCGGGCTCTAAAACGTCCCTGATGTAGCGGTTGCTGTTTCGATTGTTGAGATAGCATGTTGTATTCAATGGCGCCCCAAACCATCACACTTGGCGTTTGTCCGCTATGCCGCTCCACAATGCAGCCTGCCAGATTGCGGTCACCACGGTAGCGTCTAACATGTACGCGGCCATCACTGTTGGACATGTTGAAGCGGAACTCGTCTGAAAACTCCACATTTTGCCACTCAGCACGCCAGCGACGGCGTTCACGTGCCCATTGCAGTCTGAGGCGTTTGTGGTTTCTGAACAACGGAAGACGACGTAATGGCATGCGTGCCACAAGTCCAGCCCGCAGCCGACGGCCTCGAACCGTCGACACAGACAGATCCACAACCCTTGCAGTGCTCCAGTGTTGAGCCATCCTTGTGGACGAGGCTGTATGGTCCGTTACGGCCATGAGGACAAGATGGCGGTCATCCCGTGCTGTGGTCACATTACGTGGTCTAGTACCCGCTCGTCGCTGCGTACGACCCTCTTCTATCCACTGGTGCCACACACGCATCACTGTGGTAGCAGCACGCCCTGTACGGGCCGAAATGTCATGGCATGACAAACGCGTAAGCCATCTCTCTGCAATCGTAATCACTTTTTGCTGGTACGCTGTTCTATGCATAATTCGAATTTGGATTCACTCGGGTGAATCTTTCTGGGTATTGCAATTTTCACAAACAATAGTGCAAAAGTATATTAATTTACTTAATACTTTCTGAAAACCTTTACAGAATTTGAAACGCGAGTATTCTAAGCACAGAATTAAGAAAACACTCATCGGCGTTAAAATAAAACACTGTGTTGAATATTCTTTCTTATGCCGCACGTGCACAATGTCACATTACTCGGGAGCTACACAGTAGTGGCAAGAGCTGGGAAAAAGAACGAAAATAAAATATTGACAGGTATTTATAACATTTCTTCTTTTAAATTTAAATCTTTTGCGGTTTACAGTTTATACTGGTTTACGAAATAATGCCTGCAACAGATCTATGAATATCGGCTTGTTTGATGTACTTTGATGACGTATTTAAAATTATAGAACTACCTGCAGAAATTTGTTCTTGGCTTTTGACATATCTTAATTANTGTACTTTGATGACGTATTTAAAATTATAGAACTACCTGCAGAAATTTGTTCTTGGCTTTTGACATATCTTAATTCGTTTCGAAGATATTTGGGAAATAAAATACTTGTGCTGAAACAGCGCAATAGATATATAAAGAAGTGTCGTAGAAATAACAACGTATCTATTATATCGGTAGGTACTGAAAAGAAAATTTTCATCACAGTTTGATAGCCATAGAGTTATGTAAGATGTTTAATATCCTAAATTCAGCATAAAATGACAATACGCANTTCATCACAGTTTGATAGCCATAGAGTTATGTAAGATGTTTAATATCCTAAATTCAGCATAAAATGACAATACGCACGCGTTGGTCACCGCATGTTGTTAGCACATACAATCTATGCAGAAATATTAAGTGCACAGATTTACTTAGTATATTTTATTTTCCTTTTTAGGGAGCTTTGCACAGAGTATCTGAAATATTTGAAAACATAGGGGAAACGTTAATCTTAGTTTTGTTTTGGTTTGAGATTGACATAAAAATTACGCTGAGTAAAGATGAGCGTATCCAGATAATTCTGATGTCTGGTTGTGGAAGTCAAAGAGATGTAGCTGCTGAATTCAACAGACTGCATCCTGAAGATGTGTTATCTAGTAGAATGCAACATTTAAAAGATTCCATCGAAGACAAGCGGCGCAGTGGTACCATCACACAGGTCCACCGACGAAAATACACCAGCCACCATTCTTAGCTGTTTACTCAAAGTCCCAAAAACTCTTTACCACGAATGACCACTGAAACAGGCGTGCCCAAAAGCAGCATCCAAAGAATTTTGAAGAGACATAAATTTCACAAATACAAACTCCACATTCTGCAAAAGTTGAGTCAGGATGACCCTTATCGACTGATGGAGTTTTCTGAATTGACCCAAAGAAAATGTGACGAGGCCCCAGACTTTCCTAGTACCATTATTTTCAGTAATTAAGGAAACTTTTTATGTCTCTGGTGATGTTATTCGTCATAACACGCTATATGGGTAGGAAAACACCCCTTAGTGGATGAATCCTGCAAAAGAACAGGGAATCTAACACATCATGGTTTGGTGCAGCAATTAGAAGGGTCGGATTATTAGCCCCGTTATTATTCAAAACGATAGTGAAAGGTGCTGCATACCTGAACATACTTAGCGAAGAAACATTGATCAGTATCTTCNGTTATTATTCAAAACGATAGTGAAAGGTGCTGCATACCTGAACATACTTAGCGAAGAAACATTGATCAGTATCTTTAAAAAGAGGAGTTTTTCATGGCATGATTTCAACACGACGGTGTTCCTGTTCATTACAGCAAAGCTGCTAGGACGTGGCTTGGTGAGAAATTTCTTAGTCATTGGCTGGGTCTTCGGGAATCAGTGGACTAGCCAGCACGAAACCTACACCTAAATTCTGGGATCTTCATCTCTGGAATCAATTGNGTCTTCGGGAATCAGTGGACTAGCCAGCACGAAACCTACACCTAAATTCTGGGATCTTCATCTCTGGAATCAATTGAAGTGCTTGGTGTACGCGGAGAATATCCGATACCATTTTCATCTGCAGGAAAGCATAGTTCAAGCGCGTGTACAGATCACACGGGCATCATTGTACTTGTTCTCCAGGACTGGGTGCTTCTGTCGTGTCTATGTATAGCACAAAATGGAAGAAATTTCGAGCACATTCTCTAGGCGCTTATTTATGCAATGTTTCCAGAGTTTTGTTACAGCCTGTAATAAAAAAATAGGAAAACAATTTTATTCCGCGTGTTTATAATGGTAAAGTATTTGCTGATTTATGACAAGGAAGCGGATGAAACACATCAATTTTATTGAAACCTGCGAATTATTAACATTTTGAAATACAAATATAATGTTGGTTACTAAGAGTTTGGCACGTAATAAAGAAATTTACTTTTATCTATTTAGAAACCTCCTAACGCATGTTCTCTGACAGACTTGAACGAGTTAGTCGTAAGTTAAATTTTCTGCCACATTAAAAATGATATATAATTTTAGAGGAGCTAGGTCCGAAAACAAATATTCATAATTAAACGATAAACCAATACTGAAATTAAGTAATTAATATGTGCATGTTATATGAACTACGTATATATAATACATTACAATTTATACACGTGCAATTAGAAATACATTCACAAGTTTTATTCTGCCCGTACTAAATATAAATTACGACTATTTTCAAATTAATTCAAACNAATTAGAAATACATTCACAAGTTTTATTCTGCCCGTACTAAATATAAATTACGACTATTTTCAAATTAATTCAAACATGGCAAAAAAAAATGTAGTTTCTTTTTACGAAATATGTATTTATACAGAAATACGCTATGTATTAAATTCATGAAAGAAGGTTTTTGTGTCAGATCAGTTAAACTGAAAATTTCGCTAGCTTTCAGTTTTTAGTGCATACTTCTTTATTTTACTAACGCACTGTAAATGAAAATAATGTGGTGTTCCAATGTACAATAAATCGTCAATTACTCTCCTTTATTCTATAAGAAAACTTTCATGGTAAATAAAGAGAATGTTGACTATGTTTTATTATAACTATTCTCGCAGAAATTCTATAGTATGATATGGTGTTTATAATGCATGTTTAATTTGTATAATGAGCATTTCCCCATATCTTGTTACCTACACTTTTAAAGGCAGATTAAATAATTTCATCGCTCTATTTTCTGTTTCGTGACAAAGGTAACTCATTAGCATGTTACAAACGTTATAATCCTGCTGCTTGAAAAGTTGCAGAAGTTATAAACAAAAGTTGGCACGGTTTACATAATGATTCCCATTTAGCACATGCAGACATTTACTGAATGCTTTAAGGGTGGAAACGCAAGGTGGTATGAAGAATATCCGTTTTAATTTTGGTGGATATGCTAAGATATGTAGAATGACGGGATGCACACCATCGTCTGCAAAGCAGTTTGCATACTTACTTTTCATTTCGGGAAAATATATTTTTTGAGAATCCTAACAGATAAGTTAGAATTGGAAAATTACTTTCTGCTCTAACGAAATGGTAAAGTTCCTTTAACAAATTTGGGCAGCAAACGAGCGTTGCGTTCCTTAGCACCTCCTGCTACTGAGTTGTGAACACAATGCAGGTACACACTTTTACACTTTAACTCAAAAAAAAAAATAGTAGCTGTTGCAGACCTTGTACAATTTCGTTTAGAATTCAACCAAATATTGAGATTTATATGCGTGGCTGTTAACAAGGAATCACNAATTAGAAATACATTCACAAGTTTTATTCTGCCCGTACTAAATATAAATTACGACTATTTTCAAATTAATTCAAAAATGGCAAAAAAAAAATGTAGTTTCTTTTTACGAAATATGTATTTATACAGAAATACGCTATGTATTAAATTCATGAAAGAAGGTTTTTGTGTCAGATCAGTTAAACTGAAAATTTCGCTAGCTTTCAGTTTTTAATGCATACTTCTTTATTTTACTAACGCACTGTAAATGAAAATAATGTGGTGTTCCAATGTACAATAAATCGTCAATTACTCTCCTTTATTCTATAAGAAAACTGTCATGGTAAATAAAGAGAATGTTGACTATGTTTTATTATAACTATTCTCGCAGAAATTCTATAGTATGATATGGTGTTTATAATGCATGTTTAATTTGTCTAATTAACATTTCCCCATATCTTGTTACCTACACTTTTTAAAGGCAGATTAAATAATTTCATCGCTCTATTTTCTGTTTCGTGACAAAGGTAACTCATTAGCATGTTACAAACGTTATAATCCTGCTGCTTGAAAAGTTGCAGAAGTTATAAACAAAAGTTGGCACGGTTTACATAATGATTCCCATTTAGCACATGCAGACATTTACTGAATGCTTTAAGGGTGGAAACGCAAGGTGGTATGAAGAATATCCGTTTTAATTTTGGTGGATATGCTAAGATATGTATAATGACGGAATGCACACCATCGTCTGCAAAGCAGTTTGCATATTTACTTTTAATTTCGGGAAAATAAATTTTTTGAGAATCCTAACAGTTAAGTTAGAATTGGAAAATTACTTTCTGCTCTAACGAAATGGTAAAGTTCCTTTAACAAATTTGGGCAGCAAACGAGCGTTGCGTTCCTTAGCACCTCCTGCTACTGAGTTGTGAACACAATGCAGGTACACACTTTTACACTTTAACTAAAAAAAAAAATAGTAGCTGTAGCAGACCTTGTACAATTTCGTTTAGAATTCAACCAAATATTGAGATTTATATGCGTGGCTGTTAACAAGGAATCACNGCAGACCTTGTACAATTTCGTTTAGAATTCAACCAAATATTGAGATTTATATGCGTGGCTGTTAACAAGGAATCACTCATCGTTGGAAACACACCATTCACAAACCAGTGATCGCAATGTCTTACAAGATAAGCATAACACTGGGGCCTTCCGGATTATTTTCACTTTCCGAAATGTTTCCATTACTGAAGTCAGTTTACTTACTTTTGTAGTAAACAGTTTGTATGTATTATAGTAGAATGAATTGGTATCAAATCACAGAAAATAAATATTTACAAGAATGTGCGGATACTGCGTATGTAACCCTACTGATACTTTTCAGTGTAACAACCTAAATGCTTTGAAATATTTCAGTAGTCTTTTGGAAAGCTAATATCAAGAAACCCAAGGTCTTAATACTTCACTGACATCCAGCCCTTTATGAGACAAGAACTTATACTCTCCACCTTTATAGGCATTCGCCAATTGGTCGTCTCGTACAGTTGAAAACCTAAAGCGGGGAAAACATTTTAAATATACGACCACCCTTTGCTCGCTTTTAATTCATTATTCTCTAAAATGGTTAAATCTGCTGTCATTATAGGAAAGATTAAAGTTATTAAAAAAAATTCACATTTTAAATGTTGGTTTAGCTATAAATATGTAGTACGGTAACTCTAGGCCACAGTAAATTTTTCTGGTAGATTTCATGAATGTTATAGAACAATTTTACCTATAAACNAGTACGGTAACTCTAGGCCACAGTAAATTTTTCTGGTAGATTTCATGAATGTTATAGAACAATTTTACCTATAAATATGATGAAATATCTGCGACATGCAGGATGAATAATTTTGCCACTAGTAACTTTTTCATTTATGTATACACCAATGTGGTTAATTTGCTAAGCATTTTTATAGTGCACCTACATTTGCAATTACATGAATTCATATCCTACCCTACTTTCACCATTTGTGTCGTTTTTGAACTAAGTCAGCATGAAATAAGCTNCAATTACATGAATTCATATCCTACCCTACTTTCACCATTTGTGTCGTTTTTGAACTAAGTCAGCATGAAATAAGCTGTTAGTTTATTTCCTCACAGCTGAAAAATGTTTAATATCAGAAACGTTTATGGACGAGTTTGATTCTCTCTACAAGATTATGGGCACTTATTTTCCATGGTGACATGTCAAGCTTGAAAGATTACTATAATGACGGAAATTAAGGCCATTAAAGAACTACCACGTGATTAAGTGAAATAAATTTTACCGTCCCCGATAAGGTAAATTATTCTCTAGGGAATTATAGTGTAGCCAAATATAAATAACCTAGACTACAACGAGAATGACTTTCAAAATACCCTTTTATATTACTATAATAATTTACTTGGACGGTAAGTTTTTATTATTGCTTTATTGCTTGAAGTTAAACGCAAAATTGCTTACGTCATGTCATGCTCACTGTAAACGTCTTCCAACTTTTTATCTTGAAATTAATCGGCGTACTGAAGCTGGCAACAGGGATTTGCGATAATAGCGTAATGCCACATAAAGATAACGTGTATGACAGAGCCGGCAATGTTGTCTGCATTAAGAAAATACATATATTTTCTCTTTGATCGGCGACTTTTATGGCTAAGCTCGATAAGACGTTATCTTCGAAACTTAAGGTTGCGGGTTGGAAAATTAAAAGGCATGATATGTTTAGCTTGCTTAAATTCATGTTTGGATTACATTAGCATTCAAACCGTCCCTGGTTAGCTTATTGGTGTGTTATGGGAAAACTGTTAAGAACAATTAATTATTAGTATAATAATTTTGATTTCCCAAGAAAAATATTTAGTTATCCACTGAAATCATGCACTACACTCATTGAAGTCTTTTATTACCATTTCATTATACTATTTTCAGTTATTGCGAAGTGCTTTGTTAATATTATTGATGTATTTTGGGATTAAGTTGTTGGNATTTCATTATACTATTTTCAGTTATTGCGAAGTGCTTTGTTAATATTATTGATGTATTTTGGGATTAAGTTGTTGGAATAAGCAGTATGTGTTCATGACTCTATATATATACTAAAAATTCATTGAATTACTGTCGTACTGTAGTAATAATTTAAACTTCCCTTTTTGGTTATCATTTTACATACAAGATATCGAATACAAGAATATATAATAATAAAATTGTGGTTTAGGTTAGTGATAGGAGCAATAGATTTTAATCCCTTAATTTTTTTACAATTGGGAGGCTTTTCATGCGCAGTTAGCTTACCACAATATCATCAAATTGCCTGTGAAATAAGGTGGCGCATAGATGTGAGCCGCATAGTTAGTGTATCGAATTAGAGGCAAAACCTTGACGTTAAACTGCAGTGCAGCCAGGTGTGATCGAGCCTACAACCAACCGAGTGCTTATCTGGCATGCCAACATCATATTGTGAAACGATTTGCGATGCTTAAGTTCATTGAATTGCAATCTAAGGTAGTCACGATACGCAATAGCACTGCTTTGAAATATGTCAGTATAATGCAAAGATTAGACAAAATGCACCTGTCTGTTGATGCGTTTCGATGATGGCCGGACCACTTGCAAAAATAGGCAAAAATCTGTTTTCAGAGTTAATTAGAAAATACCATAATACACACATTTACAATCTACAAAAATCTATTTGCAATTCATGAAGTAGGACTACGTTTTGTTTCTGTTTTAAGTACGCGTATTAATTGTCTATAGCTTTAGTTATTAATTTGAGTTGTGTCCTTTTTTCTGGGAAAAAGAGAACATACTCGAAGCTCAACTGTTGTGTACACTTTATAGCATTGACAGAACATTTTCACACGCCTAAAAGAAGTTTCACATTTACAAGTAAACATTTTGAATATATTCCATCTCATGAAAGAATTATATTTTATCTCAACCAGTGTGTGATAATACGTTATAAACGAAACCATCAATATCCCACATACAAAAGCATGTATTGGCTAATGTGNTCAACCAGTGTGTGATAATACGTTATAAACGAAACCATCAATATCCCACATACAAAAGCATGTATTGGCTAATGTGAGAACGCGAGAAAGCGAAAAATAATGCTGCAAATTCTCACAGCCCTGCCGACGCACAACAGACCAAGGAGAAATAACGTGTACGAACTTTTAATATATGTGATTATAAAATGGTCAAAAAACGTTCCATAAATGGAACAATACTACAAATAAAAAATTGGTATTTTTTTAGAACGGAATTTTGAAGATTCCTGTTACTTCCCCTTTTAAATACTGGAATAATCAGTTACCCAATGTTAATATTTCTGCATCCACATAATCAAGCAAACACCCTATCTAAGGGCCATTTAGCGACTTTTCCATAGTAACAAATAGTAAAACCTGAATTGAAATTATCACGTTGGTCAGTTCTGCCTATCTTTCACATAAAGAACAGTTTCTGTCTGTATTTTTAATGTTACATTACGTAATTGTGCCGATTTCCCATTTATTGCTAACAAGTTCTGACTACCAACACACTCTTATGTTTTTTTTAACAACACAAGTACAAATGCGACAATGTTTCACAAAAACTCACGCACAAGTGGCCTTCCACAATACGTCTCAAATGACAATACATTGTATTGAATAGGGCTTATTAATGTCCCCCGCTCTTGTGCCTGCAGACTTATCAGGGGACGGCTTACAAACTAACTTATGACCTAACTTAACCTTACATCCATACCTTACCCGGGATTCGAACCCAGAACCTCCCGTNGCTTACAAACTAACTTATGACCTAACTTAACCTTACATCCATACCTTACCCGGGATTCGAACCCAGAACCTCCCGTACCCCAGCCCGGTGGCTAACCAACCAACTGTGCCACGGGAGGACGACAAAACCACACAATGAGGTCTTCCATAAACAACCAGGACTGGTGCCAATAAAGCCAGTAAGACACAACTGCTCTCTGGTGGCCAATTTTCTAAAATATATCTATTTTTTTACGTTAATATCTCAAAACCAGCATTTTTCCTAGTTGTGACGTTCATCTGTTTATGGAGCGAAAACACCTGTTAAAGTGTAGCAATGTAAACTCCGTGCTAAAATCGTGAAGTGTAGGTCTTAAAAATAAAATGAGACCTAAACGCCACATGTTTATCTCGCTGCGTCAAATAGTTGTTTTTCTTTTGATTTCTAATCGGTGTCCTCATGAATACCATGCCTGAAGCGGTAATGGAAGCGACATGCATGTTTACATCTGGTGTAAGGAATAAGAGAAGCGCTGTGTTGAGTGTATAGGGAAAAAGTGTCTCGTGTGGATGATAGAAAAGTAATTAACGTGTTTTCCTGTGAACTACAAGGGAAAACCGCACAAAGAGATATGTAAACAACTGTTTTTTTTACTAGCATTGTGATAATGCAAAAGCGCTAGTAAGGCTTCAACGCCTGTTAGTATATCGTGTAAATAGTAAATATCAATTGATTGCACGATTGTTTCAGTTGTACCTGGCTCTAAAAAATCATTGTCTGTGTATCTTAGAAGATATTTTAACTTTGTTACGTTTTTATTAAAATGTAAACACATTTTATTGGAGAACAGGCGACGAGATATACTATATATCTCTTACGCATGAAAACATAAAACTTTATTACAACGGTTCGATGCTGTGGAAGCAGTTACCCTCAATAAAATAATCAACTTACTCATACAAACAGAGGCAGATGATATATAAAGTATTTTTATTCGAAATAGAAATGAAATTCGGCAATTATTTTTCTTAGAATTTTTAAGCAATTTTCATTCCGGAAACATAATACTGAAACTGCAAAGTAATATTAACGTCCAAACTGCGACTGCATGCTATGGCTCTCAATTACCGCCTCATGTTTGACGTTAAACAAAGTTCGTTTTCTGTTATAGATTAAACGGGGCTTCAGAGTGTTGTGCCATGCTTTAGAGTTCACACCTAGCTATAAGATATTAGTTATGCCTTCAACTAATCAGATGCAAGTGTTGCAATGACGAGTTAAATGTTTCAATTTAAACAAATTTCCATTATCTTGTGATGTTGAATTTTGATACAGATAATAGGCAATGTGTTGAATACATTGTAACCGTACGAAGTGTACTTGATAGAGAACATTTTAGTGAATCCATGAACACATTACCATTAGAAATGAGATTAATACTGTGTCATCAGGTTATTTTCCATGAGTGTTTGTTCCATTATTCCTGTATGATGAACAAGAAAGCCGCAACTTATCAAATAACACGTTCATGAGATTAATGAAAACAACGAAGCATAATTTTTTTTTGAAGCCATATACATTTTCAAAATTAATTTCAATAATTTTTTTATTGTCTCCGTATGAGTGAGTGTGAGTGAAGAGTTTTTGGNGCTTACAAACTAACTTATGACCTAACTTAACCTTACATCCATACCTTACCCGGGATTCGAACCCAGAACCTCCCGCACCCCAGCCCGGTGGCTAACCAACCAACTGTGCCACGGGAGGACGACAAAACCACACAATGAGGTCTTCCACAAACAACCAGGACTGGTGCCAATAAAGCCAGTAAGACAAAACTGCTCTCTGGTGGCCAATTTTCTAAAATATATCTATTTTTTTACGTTGATATCTCAAAACCAGCATTTTTCCTAGTTGTGACGTTCATCTGTTTATGGAGCGAAAAAACCTGTTAAAGTGTAGCAATGTAAACTCCGTGCTAAAATCGTGAAGTGTAGGTCTTAAAAATAAAATGAGACCTAANACCTGTTAAAGTGTAGCAATGTAAACTCCGTGCTAAAATCGTGAAGTGTAGGTCTTAAAAATAAAATGAGACCTAAACGCCACATGTTTATCTCGCTGCGTCAAATAGTTGTTTTTCTTTTGATTTCTAATCGGTGTCCTCATGAATACCATGCCTGAAGCGGTAATGGAAGCGACATGCATGTTTACATCTGGTGTAAGGAATAAGAGAAGCGCTGTGTTGAGTGTATAGGGAAAAAGTGTCTCGTGTGGATGATAGAAAAGTAATTAACGTGTTTTCCTGTGAACTACAAGG
The DNA here is from genome assembly GCA_002778355.1 of Clitarchus hookeri. NCBI lineage: Eukaryota > Metazoa > Arthropoda > Insecta > Phasmatodea > Phasmatidae > Clitarchus > Clitarchus hookeri. The sequence goes on from NQII01001058.1 coordinate 74,381, forward strand.
GAAAACCGCACAAAGAGATATGTAAACAACTGTTTTTTTTACTAGCATTGTGATAATGCAAAAGCGCTAGTAAGGCTTCAACGCCTGTTAGTATATCGTGTAAATAGTAAATATCAATTGATTGCACGATTGTTTCAGTTGTACCTGGCTCTAAAAAATCATTGTCTGTGTATCTTAGAAGATATTTNTATCAATTGATTGCACGATTGTTTCAGTTGTACCTGGCTCTAAAAAATCATTGTCTGTGTATCTTAGAAGATATTTTAACTTTGTTACGTTTTTATTAAAATGTAAACACATTTTATAGGAGAACAGGCGACGAGATATACTATATATCTCTTACGCATGAAAACATAAAACTTTATTACAACGGTTCGATGCTGTGGAAGCAGTTACCCTCAATAAAATAATCAACTTACTCATACAAACAGAGGCACATGATATATAAAGTATTTTTATTCGAAATAGAAAAGAAATTCGGCAATTATTTTTCTTAGAATTTTTAAGCAATTTTCATTCCGGAAACATAATACTGAAACTGCAAAGTAATATTAACGTCCAAACTGCGACTGCATGCTATGGCTCTCAATTACCGCCTCATGTTCGACGTTAAACAAAGTTCGTTTTCTGTTATAGATTAAATGGGGCTTCAGAGTGTTGTGCCATGCTTTAGAGTTCACACCTAGCTATAAGATATTAGTTATGCCTTCAACTAATCAGATGCAAGTGTTGCAATGACGAGTTAAATGTTTCAATTGAAACAAATTTCCATTATCTTGTGATGTTGAATTTTGATACAGATAATAGGCAATGTGTTGAATACATTGTAACCGTACGAAGTGTACTTGATAGAGAACATTTTAGTGAATCCATGAACACATTACCATTAGAAATGAGATTAATACTGTGACATCAGGTTATTTTCCATGAGTGTTTGTTCCATTATTCCTGTATGATGAACAAGAAAGCCGCAACTTATCAAATAACACGTTCATGAGATTAATGAAAACAACGAAGCATAATTTTTTTTGCAGCAATATACATTTTCAAAATTAATTTCAATAATTTTTTTATTGTCTCCGTATGAGTGAGTGTGAGTGAAGAGTTTTTGGNATATACATTTTCAAAATTAATTTCAATAATTTTTTTATTGTCTCCGTATGAGTGAGTGTGAGTGAAGAGTTTTTGGTGGTTAAAACATCGAGGTCTTGAGAGACGATGAGGGTGAGGCGAGGTGAGTATGGAGAAGCGCCAGAATGAAGGGGTGGAGGAAACGGGAGGACCCCGAGAAAACCCACCAACCAGCATCATCGTCCGGCACGATTCCCACATGCGAACATCCGGGAAATACCCCACTAGGAATCTAACCTGGTTCGCCTAGGTGGGAGGCGAGTAGTCTAACCACTATACACCGTGACCTCTGTCTCCGTATAAGATTCTTGTCGACATTTTTTTGCTAGTCAAGAGTAAAGCAGATGACGGAAGATGGATATGCGGCCTATTTCTTTACAGGATACTATTTCCATATGCTCTTTTAGAAACAAAAAACAAATCTTAAGACTGACATAAAATTTAAAATATGATAATACTGTGATAGGAAAAAATTTAATTCAGGATTATTATTAATTTAATCATTTTCCTAGAAATTGACACATCAAAATTCTATGAAGTATATGCCAACTGCGCAAGAATTTTCCTGCGACAAATTCCACTGAATTGTGGCCTCTTACGAAAAAAATTCCTTTCTTAGTATGTATGGTCCACTGCACTTTTCATTGAACAGCTGCTCATGTGAAGTGATCTGGTGAAGTGATATGGAGACGCGTCTGCCATGCTGTTTCTACAGTCAATCTCGAAATTAATTATGTCGCTAGATTGAAACTACGTTGATACTGACAAGTGTAATTAGAAACTATTTGTGTTTACTTTCATGTTAATAACTAAGAATTTTATGTTACACATAGGTCCTCTTACCAGGAATGCGAAAAGTATGATAAAAGTTAACATTTACTAACTATACACTGCCTGGCACAGAAAATGCAACACCATGAAGGATCGTTCAAAAACAGACCATGAAAAAAAAGTATCTCCATGTTGGGGGAGACATATCTGAACCCGACGTGGCATCGTGTACGAATAATCTCCTGGGGCATCGTAGAACGTGCGTTGTTGACCCGAGTCCTCAGTTCATCTTAATTTCGTGGGGGTGGAAGAGTATTCAATCGAGTCCAGTAGTGTCCCTCTAGATCGGGACATCGGGGCGGCAAAGGAAGCATCTGCACATCTTGCAAAACACCAAGGCTGATTTGAACTGTATATGGCGGGTGTTTTCCTATTGAAGACGTGTGTGTGGGACACCTTGCAGATATTATATTTCCACGGCACGCATAACTTCATCAACAAATTGGCGTGGCGTTAAGTGTGTCGGACCCACAAAAAATTAATAGTGTTATATTTGCAGGTCCTCCCGAACATTGTTCAACTCGTACGCATTGTATGTTATAACATTTTCCTCAAATAAAACAATTTTACACATAATATTTTTAAAATAATTTGATTAAAAATCCAAAATTCTTCTGTTTGTTGCAGACGTAAAAACAAATACTAAGTTTTACATATTAAAAAATTTACAACAAAAAATAATGCCCTTGGCTACTGCTTGACAAATATGTAATCACCAANTAAGTTTTACATATTAAAAAATTTACAACAAAAAATAATGCCCTTGGCTACTGCTTGACAAATATGTAATCACCATATAATTAATCATGTAAGAATAATAAGTTGAATTTCGAAATAATTGTTAACATGTTCCTTATGACGTAACTAGCTTGGTATTTAAATATTGACTCCGAAAATTATGTTATGGAGGAAAATACGTAAATCCAAGATGGCAACGATACTTCNTAAGTTTTACATATTAAAAAATTTACAACAAAAAATAATGCCCTTGGCTACTGCTTGACAAATATGTAATCACCAAATAATTAATCATGTAAGAATAATAAGTTGAATTTCGAAATAATTGTTAACATTTTCCTTATGACGTAACTATCNCCTTATGACGTAACTAGCTTGGTATTTAAATATTGACTCCGAAAATTATGTTATGGAGGAAAATACGTAAATCCAAGATGGCAACGATACTTCCCTCTTAAAGGTAGCGTTCGCAACGGATGCTTTGGCCACAAATTTACCTCAACCAATAAGCGCGACATGATCCGTGTTGATATCGCAGCATCCAAACCGCCCTATACACTTCGCAAAATGTCGCCAGCCTTCGCGTGTGTGTGCTAGATCATGGCGAACGATGCGCCGATTGTGCGCTCTGCACCATAGTCGTTGGAGCTCGTTTCAGTTTATAAATTTGTAAATTTTCCTTATTCCATTTCGGGAATAATTTTGGCTGTTTCCGAGTTTTGTTTGTGGCAACGTGCCCTACTCTTGCCTAATTTATATATTTCCTGCTACAACTATAATAAGAAACTAAACCTAGTTTGCCAAATGAAAGTTTAGTTTTTTAATTAAATTTTTTGTTGTACCTGATTTATTGGTATTTTGTCATGCCAATACTTCAAGAATGTAAACGGTTTTCAATATTATTGTTAAAACATGATGCATTTGTTAATAAGTTTATGAACATCATAACAAATGTAATATCATAACAAAAGTCATTTTAAAATTTCCGCGATCACGTCGAAGGGTCGCGCGAAATGANTTAATTAAATTTTTTGTTGTACCTGATTTATTGGTATTTTGTCATGCCAATACTTCAAGAATGTAAACGGTTTTCGATATTATTGTTAAAACATGATGCATTTGTTAATAAGTTTATGAAAATCATAACAAATGTAATATCATAACAAAAGTCATTTTAAAATTTCCGCGATCACGTCGAAGGGTCGCGCGAAATGAACAGGTCCAGAGCAAGCAGCGGTCCATACTTCTGTTTGAGTTTTCTTCTTCCTTGTTCGTTGCCGTATTTGAAGCACGTAGTCGCTTTGGAGTTTTGTTAGCTTTGTCGTCTTTGATCACAATCTGCCGTCGAGGCAAGTGTTTCGCAATGGCTTTATATTTTTTTGNGTTTTGTTAGCTTTGTCGTCTTTGATCACAATCTGCCGTCGAGGCAAGTGTTTCGCAATGGCTTTATATTTTTTTGTTTCACGATATTGTGGTAATATTTTATATGTATGATTAAGTTTATTCTTCTTTTATTTTAACGTTGTGTAGCGGTTCCAGTCGGGGACCCCAAGTGACCTTGGCTACCGCCACAATTTTGGTTTCTCGGCTTGATGTTCCTCTCGGCTGCACCAGGATACTCCAGGAAATATTACTTAATTTTTTTACTATTTGGTAAACCATTTTGCATAATAAATATTCTGCGTGGCCTGGACACCTCTCTTTTTTATTGCAACTTTAGGAAGGACTTTTGATAACTATAATAGCAAATTAATTAATATTTTAAAACTATTAATTAATAATTTTAAGCTGTGAGTAGAGAAATTAACATTTACCTTTGTAAGATATCTCTATATTAAGCTTGGGTATTCTTGCATAAAAAAATTGTAACCAAGAAGAATTATTGCAACACTCGTGCTTTGTTTTCTGAAAATATACTCATGTTAGTTGCAATGTTCGTTCTAAGTAACATATTTATTACCTGCTGAAAAGATTTTCCCTTCCTTTTCACTTACCTGGTAATTTTTTTTAAAGCAGTTTCAAACTGACAATTGCGGTTTCTGTTTATAAAAAAACATTTATATAACAATTAACATTTAAGAAAACGCAGATGTTACATCAGTTCATAACCGGACTTTACCACTACACTGAACTAAACAAATATTATACTTATGTAAAGGTGGGACTAGAACACGCCACATAANAACCGGACTTTACCACTACACTGAACTAAACAAATATTATACTTATGTAAAGGTGGGACTAGAACACGCCACATACTATTATTTTTCCCCCATTGGCAGCTTTTGTCTATAACCCATGAAGCTATATTCCTAGCTTCCTCTATGTGCCCCTTGTTGCAGAACGGACGAGTACTAAGTGCTGCTCCTAGTCCCTTTGGCTGCAAATGTGGTACATCTCTGACGTTCATATTCGAGCTCTTGTCACACTATGACGATGCGCANAACCGGACTTTACCACTACACTGAACTAAACAAATATTATACTTATGTAAAGGTGGGACTAGAACACGCCACATAATATTATTTTTCCCCCATTGGCAGCTTTTGTCTATAACCCATGAAGCTATATTCCTAGCTTCCTCTATGTGCCCCTTGTTGCAGAACGGACGAGTACTAAGTGCTGCTTCTAGTCCCTTTGGCTGCAAATGTGGTACATCTCTGACGTTCATATTCGAGCTCTTGTCACACTATGACGATGCGCATTTCCTTCCTGGTACCACTTTCAGCAAATACGAACGTTGGTTGTGGCATAACATTGCGTTTCTTTAACAGTACGGCATGAGGGCCACCCGGCAGTACGGAGACCTACGATGAAATGTCTGATGAACTCATCCGTTTGACAGAATTGCGTACGTCGGTTTCTTAAAATACATAGCTATGTCTTGTTCATTATCCAGACACAGTAAGAGCTAAGACACTCACTTCGCGCTGCCAGGGCGACGTCTTGAATAATGGATTCACGTGCTGATAGTCTNCACAGTAAGAGCTAAGACACTCACTTCGCGCTGCCAGGGCGACGTCTTGAATAATGGATTCACGTGCTGATAGTCTGTCTATAATACGTGAGCCGTTTATGTGATTGGCCATAAATGGTAATGAAATACTGCTTCCATGCCCTTTTGGTGTGGTATTTTTTCTGTCAGGCAGAGTACTTCAGCAGTTTGGTATGTTCAGTTGGAATATGAGCAGGAAAGTAAAGTAGAAATGCTTTTCAACAATATATATTTTGCATGGAATATAAATGAAAATAAGCTAGAAACTAATTTTTTAAAATAAAAAAACTAAAGTCTACCAAGTATTGCTGTACACTGGTAGTTATCAACATCAAAATATCTAGCCCCATCAAAATATAATTAGTTCAAATTCTGTTTTTGATTTTAGGTTTCGGGAATTGGCGCACTGCGAGACCTTTCTATAGCACTTACATTGTTTGTTTAGTTTGTTTGTTTAATTATGAGCAGAGGCTAATGCAGAGGGGTGGGGAATGGTTTTGGATTGGATTGGAAAAGGTTTATTAACTTCCCCCGGTGTTGTGCCTGAAAATGTATAAAGGGAGGGCTTACAAACCAACTTATGACCTAATTTAAACTAACACCTATTAATTACCTAGGATTCTTACCCAGAAACTTCCGCCGTGGGGTTGGGGTCACAGGGGACATGGCCACCCTGAAACCATTTTGTTTCCTATCATTATGATAAGACAGTGACCCCTTTCTATGCTACGGATCGAAAATCTAGACCTGAACGTGCACGATGGGAAAATCTCCCCCTCCCCCCAAACCAAAATTGTAGGTCTGCAGCTGGATATTTGTAGGACGTGAGAATATAATATAAATATGAAGTCTGTGGCAAGGGGATGGGGATCGGAGTCGGAGCCGACATCATGCTCTATCTTTCCGGTCACCCAACAGCCATATTGGATCCAGGTGACCTTTGACCTTGGCCCATGACCTTGATATTGACCCCATTCTCATAGCCGTGAATAACCTTGAAACCAAAGATCCAAAAAATCCCAAACATATAAAAAGCCGCCAAAATTTAATTACAAATAAAAGAAAACTATACAAACCTGTTAGAAAAATTAATTTAAAAATGTACATGTAGGTGGTCCGGGGTTCGATGACAGGTGTATCGACTAAACTCCTGGCACGACCGACCCTCGCCAGGTCGGCCGGTACCCATATAGTCAGAGATGTTATATGTCGATGACCTTGACCCCTGACCTTACCTTTATCTCGTGCATGTGACCTCAAATGACTTTAAACCCGAAAAATGCAAAAAAATAACAATAATTATAAAGTTTATAAAAATTATTAAATTATGTAAAAACATATTAAATAATTATTAAAAAAATTAAAACGAAATTTATAATTTAAATGTTTTAGCTTAGAGGGGATGGGGAGACTGGAGCCGACAAGCTGCCATGTTATGACGTCACCCAACCACCATATTAAATCCAAGTGACGTCGTTCTTGACACTTCACCTTTGACCTTGACCCCATGACCTTGAATAATCTTAAAAAATATTTATATATAACAAATCTTAAAAATTCCCAAAAAATTCTAAGCAAATTCTCAAAATGTAAAAAAATATTTATAAGTCATTAATTTTTTTTATAAAAATTATAACAAAGTTTATTTAAAAAAACTTACATTTAAGGAGCTTCCCTCAGCACCACGTCCAGCAGATGACTGACCCACGCCAATGTTTCTCATTCGTTAGTTAGTCGTTTCCCCTCCACTCCACCAATGCTTCTCATTGGTTCATTTTCTGTGTTCGCTTTACCCCACCAGTGTGTTTATTGGTTGATTACTCACGCTCGTTCGACCCACCACTAATGATTCTTATTTTCTTAACATTCTCCTCCCTTACCCCCTCACAATTGCTCACTCGGTCGAATATAATCTACCCACCATATTCGTTTTTTTTGTTTTTATTTGTTTACTTTTTCATCACATAAGTAACTCTAGTGTATTAATGATCGATTTCACCTCCAGAGGAACTTTACATTTAGCCCCCGTGTTGGTTGTTGTCGACCTTGACTTTGGCCCCAATGAGATTGAACTCGAAAAATCGAGAAAAAGCACAGTCTATACAATTGACCATTACTAACTGGTCACAACAATGGGCCATACCTACTAACTACACGAGCCAACGACTGACTCCACCTAATACTGGTTTCTGGCGAGACCGAATGAGCCCAAGATTAGCTTATGACGAGACCAGTTCTTGCAGAACTGACTAGACCAAGCGACAAGACCAACCTACCATATCAACAACCTATACCAACGATGATGGACAGTCTCGAATAAAGTCTGTAATAAGAGTCTCATAGCTAACCTCTTCACACAAAATCTTCGCAAAATTTTCACAAAAAATGTCTACCACAGCTGATCATATCAAAGGGTCATACTAACTTGACAAGCCAAATTACCTGGCCAACCAGCTAGTTGCAAAACATTCCTCAAAAATATTACTCTCATTTCATTCGTTCGCCATATACGGATTGAATCATAGACCTCCTCCTGCACAGGCCCACATAAATTTTATCTAAAACAGACTCTCGCAATAGATTGTTTACACCAATGAATTAATAAGTCTTTCAGAGAAGCAGAAGGAATTGTATAAGAAATTAAACACACATTATTATCCTACTAATATAATTAATGCGAAAGTTGGTGTTACCACTCAGCTCCATAACGGCTTAACGGATTTGGATGAAATTTGGTATGTAGATACTTTAGGTTCTGGAATAGGACATACGATACTTTTTAACCCAGAAAATTGCATGGTTCCTGTATAATAACAACAAAACTTAATTCTGCAACGGCTGAGAACGTGCCCGAAATATATTTTTCCTCTGGTGTGTCTCAAATAGTCCGGCGGGTTCCTGGAGACTTTACCGAATTGCTGAGCTATCAATCGATAACAACCGGGATATAATATTTAACATGCCATCCGAAACCCGGAAGCGCTCAGATGTTATGCCACTAAACGGTCACCCATCCAAATGTGTGCCGCTGGGAACGTTGCTTAACTTTGGTGATCGATTAAGATCCCTCAGTCAAGCGCAAAAAGTAGTACCTTGGTACACTTATTTCTAAAGCTACAACTTAATGAAACTCACGTTTTTGATTTTCATACATCGACGCTGGAAAGCGTAAATGTGGTAACTACGCAATAGTTGCACAGATACACTCCAAAAACTTCTTGGCTATCGGGTAAAAAATATTTCCTTTCTTTTGGGTTGCCGTAANATAGTTGCACAGATACACTCCAAAAACTTCTTGGCTATCGGGTAAAAAATATTTCCTTTCTTTTGGGTTGCCGTAATTAGTTAAAAACCTAGGACAACATAGTATAATTTTATAATTATGTTTTCACATAAATAAATTGTCTTTTCTGAATTTATTTATTAGTTTATCACTGTACAACTCAATTGTACCCGGGCAAACCGGACCGGTTCGCTAGTGTAAACGTAAATCTGATTTATTTACTTATCATATACATTCTATCTTTATAATTATTTTGTACATTCAATCTTTACATTTCTCAGATGTTTGCAGATAATGGATAGTAACCAACAGTAACATATGATATAGCCCCAATCCTTCAGTTTATCGATGATTGAAGATATTTCAACAATGCCTGAGAGATCCCCGCGTTTTTGCAGGTCAACCAAATATCTGAGTATATCAACTAGTTTATTCGGGTCTTCAGGAAATATGTAACGAGCGTTCTTGACGCATTATTCCTTCTTCACACCATTTATTTAAGAAAACTCGTTGGCGAAATGTGTGGGAACGTCGAGAGAATCATCATCCTTCTCATCAGATATTTCATCATTGTCGTCATTGTCATCATCAAAGCTGTCTTCATGACTGTCCTCACCCCCTGTTTCATCCTCAATATCAAGTTTACTTTTCTTTGTAGTAGTCGCATGGTCATAATCAGTATTTAAAGCCGCCAAACATTTATTTTGAAGTTTGTCGACGTCACACGAAAGTTTTGCAAGTGTACATTCCACACAAACCGACTTTACTGCACTTATTCTGTCTTTAACACTAATTGTCTCATAATTATCGCCTGACGATTCAGTACCCACTGATGCAGTCGGGGCTATTGATGGCATCACTTGCTGGCTCTCAAAAGACGAATCGTTGCAGTTCTCGACGTGGTTCTTCCATGTATCACCTTGCACAAACTGTGTAACAACTGTCACAATGCTTCATCGTGCAAAAAGGACTCTTTGTACAGGTGGTTCTCTCATGTCGCCAAGCATGGAAGCTTTTGCTGAAGATCTTTTTACAGTAGCAAAACTGTTTTTCGTGTACTTTTACAGCAGTGGGAGAAGAGGAGTAGAGGTAAGCTCTACAGTATTCTTCGTACAATCATTGGATTACATCATATTCATGAAAAAAACTAAAGTTATTTCCACATTATCTACTTGGCCTAGCTATTGCTGTATATATATTTACTAACATATTTCATAAGTGAGATTTAAGCATTTCTATGCATGCATTCAAACGGACATTTTACGTAGTTTCTTCATCACGTTACCAAGCAGTTAAATCTTCAACAATTTTTCCAGACAAGTTCTTCGCTCAGCTTGATATCATGCTCCACAAATTACTCATTTTGCTCCACAAAAGACCCATTTTCTCCACAAATAACCCATTTTTCTCCACAAATGACCCATTTTCTCCACAAGTGACCCATCTTGCTCCACAATAACCCACTGTTCTCCACAAATGACCCAATTGCTTCACAAATGACCCATTTGTGGAGCACGAAGATTTTTTATATTTTAGATTTCATTATTTTTTTTTTAAATTTTTTAATATTTTTGGGATATTTTTTTGGATTTTTTGTTTCAGTAATTTAAGGTCACGGACAAATGGAAAAGGTCACGGTTAAAGATCAAAGGTCACCTGGATCCAATATGGCAGTTGGGTGACGAGAATGATAGAGCATGGTGTCGGCTCCGGCTCCGTACCCCCAGCCCCTTGTCTAAGACTTCTTATTTATATTCTACTCGTAATTATTTACTGATACACACCCTAAGTTCCAAAAAAGGAAAGAAAATAGTACATATGATGACGAGACCGATCTAGAAAGGGCAAGATTTTACATTTTTGCTTTTTTTTTTCNAGGAAAGAAAATAGTACATATGATGACGAGACCGATCTAGAAAGGGCAAGATTTTACATTTTTGCTTTTTTTTTTCGAACATGGAAATCTGAAGCCCTTACTAAAAAACAGAAAAATCGCGCACCACGTAAGTATGGCTCTNTTTTTTTTTTCGAACATGGAAATCTGAAGCCCTTACTAAAAAACAGAAAAATCGCGCACCACGTAAGTATGGCTCTTATACTGTGAATAACTTTCATTAATTAGTTTAACCATTTTGTAAGTGAAAACCGGCAATAATAAGTACGCGATCATTTTTTTCATTATAAAGCTGCGTAGTATATAATTTACCGTGATACGGTTGTGCTGAAATACATTTCTGACTTATTAAATTCATACCCACATAGTTTTAAATCATATTATAATTTTACTAGAGGTTATTTTAATAATAGAATAATAGATTGCAGAACGACGTAAATTTAGCATGTCATACGACGTGTCCTTATCTGTGTAATGGATTAGTATCGAAACTACTCAGGTAAAAAAATTGACCCATTATTTGGTGAATAGATTATTTCACGTCACTCCTAAAAAGGCAGAAAAATACACACATCTAAGAGAGCATATTATTCTCGTGATGAGCCAAACACGTTAAGAGAAGGTGCTAAAATATTATCAAGCATATGCTGGTGAAAGTTATATTTATCTCTTGCAGGAACATATTGAGCTCATGGAACTAGTTAAGATTAATGGAATGTATCTGCTTAGAACGGGAAGCGTTGGACATTGAACTTCGAAACTTTCTTATCCCTCTGTAAAGCGCTTGTTGCTCGTATAAGAAAAAATTGTTGCTAGCTTTTCACTTCTCAACTGCTTTACTTAAACGTAGAAGTAAGAGAGGTTTCGAAAAAAGCTGGAACATTCACACTAAGATTTTACAACACCAATCACCCCAGGAAGTCTGCGTAAGTACACATAAAAATAGTTATTTAACACGTCGCTTTCGTTTTGAGACTCTTTGATACTCTATCTCAGATCACTACCTTAAATTGGATTTTAGAGACATGGTGTATTATCACTTCTCATGATTCCAAGGCAATCTTAAGTTTGGGAGTTCTGGAAGTAGCAGTAAGGACTTCCAGCTTTCATGTAAATCATGCCAACAAAGCATCCTTTTATTTACCGTAAAAAATATATCGGCTAAATTTTAAAATAATTGAAATTATATATAGCTTCTATCATCAAAAATTTAACACTGTGGTATATAATCCTTCTCAGCCATCTTCCCAACCACCATTTTCTTCCATCTTGGGTATCTGATACTATATTGTGTTATTCCTACTGTGCACTCATTTTATTAAATTTAATCGTATACTGCGTTTAATTAGAAGAAAAAACAATAAATTAAAAATGACTATTTAATTAAAATAATAAAAACTCTTTTTTATTTCTAAAATGTTTTTTTGCCCAGACTGCAGATGATCAAGCCCAGTATTGCGTCGTCGGTAGTCTATACAGAATGTATCAGTACAGCGGTTACAAACTTTCAGGAGAGATAGAGTACACCTAGACGATCGGAAATCACATAGCAATGCATGGTCATAAACGCTTTCCTGGCGCGGTAGTGACGACACAAAACACAAGAAAGGAAGGACATGAACAGGGTGAGAAAACATGCCTTGATTTCTTCTTCTTCTGGGGATACGTCAAGGCACTGGTGTACGAAACTCTCGTTAACAGTGTTGAGGAACTTGTTGCACGCATCGTGGCAGCTGCTGGGGAAGTCCGGGACACGCCCGGTATTTTCGCAAACGTCAGATATTTAATGCGCCGCAGATGACAGGCCTGCATCACGACCCGGGGTCGTCATTTCGAACACCTTCTTTGATTTTTGCTGTACTTAGAAAATAAACATGTTTTCTCACCCTGATCATGTCCTTCCTTTATTGTGTTTTATGTCGTCACTACCGCGTCAGAAAAGCGTTTCCGACCCTGCATTGATATGTGATTTCCGATCGTCTAGGTGTACTCTATCTCTCATATAAATTTGTAACCGCTGTACAGATACATCCTGTATATATAAAAACCTTGTGTCCATTTGTTCGGATGCGTGTAACTTCCGAAAAAATCAACCGATTTTCATTCTGTTTAAATTATAAACCTTTCTTTAGTTTCCACGAGTGTTTGTAGACCTTTCTTTTTAATCTGTATTACCTGCAAAGGTACTAAAATCTACAAAAAGCTAATTTTTACCATGCTTTCGTGTCAGTAAGCGCCTTAGTAAACAATGCAACTTCAACAATGCAATATCAGCAATGTAAAGTTACAACATAGCAAAATATCTATGTATCTATATAAAAACTATTTATCGATACTTATAAGTACGTCAATGCTCGATATATCGATATATCAATACTAATATATATGTCGATACTTATCGACAAGCGAACATGTCACATATAAATCTGTGGATGTAACATTACACGAAAATGAAGCTGTAAATTATACAACAGAATTTCTAAATTCGCTTGGTGTTCCAGGATTGTCTCCACATATATTAAAATTGTAAATAGGAGTGCCAGTCATTTTACTTCGTAACATCAATCCACCAAAACTTTGCAAGGGCACACGCCTTGTAATAAAAAAATGATGGGCAATAATATAGAAGCTATATTCTGTACCATATAAGGACACTTTTTGACAGCTCGGTGAAAGCAGCGCCACTGTTTACATCTGACTACGTATCCTACCGCCATCAGCTGGTCCGTCAAGTCGGGGCTGTATTTTTTATCAACACGCTGTCAGCTAATCCACTTGTCATTGTACTGTAATGCTAAACAAATTTTAAGATATTTTAAGACTGACATCTGTCTAAAAAATTAAGTAGGTTATAAAAGTAAAAATATAAAATGTTGCAAATAATTAAATATTTGTTAACTCTTTTTTAATTTGTCCGAGATAGTGAACTTGGGTTAACATTTGCGAGACGGTCAGTTGTATATATTTTCACACTTTGGGCGTTATAGCTAATATATTCGAGTTGGAAATATGTGACATGGAATAAAGTTAGAATTGCTTAAAAACTATTCACGCATGTCCCACTTTCTTCGGAAAAAGGAAATGGTTTTCGGAAGAAAAACATGGCGTATAATTTACATAGACGAACGGTTACCGGCCGAATAAATATTACTTGTACTCAAAACCGCTGAACACGAAATATATGTTACTTTAAAAATTATACAGAGCTCGCGGGAAAATAAAACCACTTGCATATGCACGTAAATACGTTATTATATACAACAAAACTATATTATGTTTTCGGGTGTAGTACAGGATATGGATAACAGATAGTGGGGAAATGCATGTTGTAACAGATGGCGCGCCTGTAACTCACAAGATGGCAGCACATGGCTGGAGAGTCTGGAAACTTTCGATTTTTTCGTTACATTTGGATAGGGATCGTTTTATTGTGCATCTCATTTTGAACACCTATAAATTTCTAATTCATCACGAAGTTTGGTTTCTAAAACTAAAAACTGCTGTTTTATGACCACGTGAAATAAAATGTATTAATTAATCCATGAACTCTTTCTTATCGGCGTATTTTCTGCTTGTCTGATGTGCGTCGACACTGCTCTCAGAATAGCCAACGTAATATTAACTTTTGTTCGTTCGTGCATCAGCTGATACAGGATTTTGTAAATGGCACGCTGTTTGTTTTGAATACTTGAAATTGCCACTCACTGACTGTCAGAATGTAACCTTCTTATATGAAATTAACCATACCATCTTGAAACGTGCTTTCAAAGAAGAAGATGAGCTTCTTCCCAGAATTTCATTTATTCCATCAGAAATTCCCTTTCACTTTAAAAGTACACAGTTTCCAGTCAGATTGGCATTTACAATGACAATAAATAAAGCTGAAGGGCAGTTATTGCAAATGTGCGGAATAGATTTAGAAACAGAATGTTTTTCGCACGGCCAATTACGTGTGTCGTGTTCTAGAGTAGGAAAACCACACATCTTATTCATACGCGCGGAAGATTGTAAAACTAAAAACATTGTATACAAACAAGTACTTCAATAATAAATATTTTGAAAATACATATACTTCTTTCAATTAATTTCACAGAAATGAATAGAAACAAAATATTTTATGCCACAGCAACGCGTGGCAGGGTTAGCTAGTCTTTTATAAAATTCAATACTGTCTTCACGGTATTAACATCTTGGAAACACTTGTTTTTTTTTCATTCTGAAAGTGGTGATATTAGGATCCTAGTCAGAGAAAATGAGTTAACGCAGACTGTTTGTGCAACCGGTGTTTAGTGTGTCGAATTAAGATGTGCTGCCATCATCTGAACTGAGTGGGCAATTGTTTGTAGAAGCCACGCCACGAGGCTTTCAAAATGAGTGGTGGTGTTACAAGCCGGGCGGAGGGGAGGTATCGCTGTTTGTTTAAGCGGCGTGGCGAGCTGTCGAGCCGAAATGCAAGCACCCTCACGTCTGTCCTTAGTTTGGTGCACAGATGAGGAGCAGGTGAGAGCGCGAAGGGGGGGGGAGGGGGAGTGTNTTGGCTACGGCTGACGGCGCGCGTCCACGCTTGAGCGCAGCACTGAGTTATTTAACTGTCTCCCCTGAAGACAGTTGCGTCGAGGACGCGACCGTACGCGGTGGGGTCGTAGACTTGCTGCTAAATTGGAACAACTGACAAGCAATAAAACATCCCCAGCCGCCCACCTAGGCTAGGAGATTAACGTTAACCCCCCCTCACCGCTTTGAGCCTTGCTACGACAAAACACCTCGTCTGTGACCAGTGAGAGATCGATGTTGCAAATTGCCGTCGCTCGCATTTTTTTCTTTCGATTTTCATGAGAAATAACTTTGTGAGTGAACTGGGAAACATTATAAATGTACGTCCGAGGTAGATGAAATTATTTTATTCTTGCGCGTGCTGCAAACGTATTGATTCTTCATAGCATACAGATAACGATACACCCTTAACTGCCAGTCTTTGTATTGCGCAGTTTAAAAGTACAATTGAATTTTCTGTGGGTGACTTTAATACATCGATTCATATTATGTCATATGAACGCTTATGTTGGCCATGAACTGATCACTGAGAACTTCTGCGTTAGGGCCTTCTTTAGTACTAGGCTATTAATGCCGAGTTAGCGGTCATCGCTCGCAGTCGGTACCCGAGCCTTAAGAGCCTACCTTTATGTGTTTATCTATGATTTTTTCCCCTCTTCTTAGCAGAGTGACGTCTTTATCCTTGGTAGTCACGGTTCTATTTCTTCTAAGGAAGTTTCCATAATTGTGTAGTTATGCTACTACCTTAATAAAAGTAGGGTTTTTATTTCCATGTAGCGTGGTGCTAATCTGAGACTCGTGACGTGACTGACATAGTTTTAAATTAGTATTTCAGCCAGCATACATTTGTTTGGTATTGCTTCATCATGATTTTGGTCGCACGCACGTAATTATTAGTGGACTGCAGTTCAACATTTTGTGCAGCAAAAGGACGAACTGTTTAAGAATGAGTGGACTAGACTAATCTATTAAGATTAAGCATCTATATTGATGAATTTTCTTGTGTTCACAAGTTTTGTCACCCGAGAGAAATGCTGTTTTTTCTTCGAATGAGGTAGAACCGCTGCCACCACTGCTATATTTCGTTGCTCTTAAAAAATAGTTTTTTTAAAAAATAAAATTGTATCCATAATTTATTTGCAGACTTATAAATTCCATTTACTACTTATTTGGCTACGTAATCGGTCAAGTGTCTTGTTTATTTCTCTCGAGAATCAACTGAAGTTGTAAGAATATGTATTCTTAGGGACAGGCAATGATGAGATATAAACAGGAATAACGCCGCCATCATGGATTCCCATTTCTTGTCTTTCATGTTTCTACATTGGTGGAAGACATTTATGACGTTATTGCTGTGTAATTTTACTTGGACGACAGCTATATTGTGTTGTCGTGTGACAGTTTTAGGGATAGTAGAGCAACGCTGGCCCACAACCATCCCCCCCCCAGAATAACCAGGGTAGAGACACGTGTCACGAAGCAGGTGAACAGCCAGAACGGACCGCAGTTACACGTGTCTTGCTGCGCGTCCTGCTGCGTAGGCCTCCCTGCCACCCCCCTTCATCCCCCTAGACCTCTCGCCAGCCCGTGAGATCTGTGAAGCGCAGAGGTTTCACGCGTTATCACCAAATAATCATGTGTATTTCGCCGGAATTCAAAATATACGCACCACGGAAGAAACAGCTGACGAGCTGGTGCCAAGAACACCGCCCTCCCCCCCTTAGCTAACCACAGGACAATGTGGAAACACACCGAAGAAGTAGCTGACGAGAGTAAGCTAGGGGCGAGGTACTACCCCCCCAATCCCTTCAGGAACCAGGACACATGTTTTGAAAGGCATTGTTCTGCGTTCTACCNCTAACCTTCCCCCCCCCCCCACAAGGCGACACGTGCCGACAATTAAGTATGGACACTGGCAAGTATAAACACCCCTTTTCTAGAGAAGTGCGGGAAGTTCTTTAGTACCGTGCAGAGAGGTTAGATCAGGAGACCATCGAGCAGCCAGTTGAAGATCGCCGCGCAGAGAGAGATCAGCCGCGCCATTTTTGGCCAGGGGCAAATCGGACCCACAGCCACGTCAGTATAACATCACCACAGTGAGATGGCAGCAACAGCAAGCCTTTGCCAAAGGCCACCCATCGCCGGNCAGCAAGAGATAAGTATTCAGTACGCCGTCAAGAGAAGCCCCCCTCCATCACGAAGTCGTTAGCAGTCAATCCGAGTAACCAAATTATTAGAGTACCACACCTCTCAAGTGTTGATGTTGTTTATTTGTGAATATATCAGAGACAATATATTCGTCCTTCAAATTGAAACAGCCAAAGTCTACATTATTACAAACCCCTTAACCTTCAGGCATCATATCGTCTATGCCACTAAGCATTAACAAAAGACGCTACGTACTTTTTGGATGTGTTATTTGGCTTCCCAACTGTGAGGCGTACACAGCCTACCATCAAGTAAATTGGCTCCCAACTGTGGGGCCAACATACCATCAGTGTTTTGGAGCTTCTTTTGTGTCAATACGCTTAGACTGTGTTCATTTTGAATTTCCGCTATATATATTGCAGGCAGATGAAAAAACAGGAGATTTGATAAAATTCCTAAGGTAGATGATCAATTCACAGAAGATGTTAAAATGACAACTCTGTGGGGTGATTTCCCTAACGAAAGTAAGTGAGTTGATCAAGGCCCTTAACTGTTTTAGTGAAAAGATGAAATGAAGAAGTCAGGACTCACCCAAAGCGTAGCCATAAATTACACACTGTGGCCTAGCCCCAGCGCCAGCAGGAAGGTTCACTATTGGTGTTATGGTCATTTCAAGGCTCGCCGGCAATTTTTTATAGGTAATGGGGCTACCAGCTTCAAGTAGAACATCTTTTCACTAAAGCAGTTAAGGGACTTGATCAAATCACTTACTTTCTTTAGGGAAATCACCCCACAGAGTTGTCATTTTAGCATCTTCCATGAATTGATTATCTACTTTAGGGATTTTATCAAATCTCCGGCTTTATCATGTCCCTGCGACATATACATATAGCCAAAAAAAACGGGCATAGGCGTGCGTATGCAAATAACAGAGGTATGGAACCAATCAGAGTAATGCGATGCGGTCGGCAGCTAGATCTGTTACTGCTGCTACAATGGAAGGTTATCAAGATTTAAGTGAGTTTGGACGTGGTGTTATAGTCGGCGCACGAGAGATGGAACATAGCATCTCCGAGGTGGCGATAAAATTTGGATGTTCGTGTACGACCATTTCGCGAGTACACCGTGAATATCGGGAATCCGTAAAACATCACATATTTGACATCGCTGCGGCCGGAAAAAGATCGTGAAAGATCGGGACAAACGACGACTGACGAGAATCATTAAACGTGACAGAAGTGCAACCCTTTCTCAAATTGGCGCTGATTGGATATGTGTACTGCCCTGCATACCTTCAGACATTAGTCGAGTCCATGCCACGTCGTCTTGCGGCACTTCTGTGTGCTCGGGGGCCCTACACGATATTAGGCAAGTGTATCAGTTTTTTTTGGCTCTTCAGTGTGTGTGTATAAATAAATAAATAAATATATATATATATATTCCGTCTTTCCGATCAGGTATTAGCCTTTGTATATTTGTCGAGATCATTTCTTTGTAGGTTAAGTATAATAGCAGTAAAATTATATTTCTATGATTTTTCAGTGTAATTGGAAGGTGGACATACCGTAATTCCACTACAATTGCTCTGTAATTCCATTTGTTGCTGGCCATTTCGGAGATTATTGATGGTATTACTTCGTCTTTCTACTACAATAACATATTTCTTTTATTAAGTTAAATGTATTATTCTTAACGTACTAAAACCCGCAGATACCGTTGCTTATGCACTAACATATATTTATATTAATGTATAATATACTTTAGGCATATTTTTATACCATATAATATGCATATATATTTATATTACCATATAATATGCATATAGACATATAAATATGCATTGGCGACTGTATCTGCGGGTTTCATATTTTCTCCGGGGCCGTTACTGGTGCGAACAGAGTATAAGGGTTTTCTCAGTGTGATCCCACTTTTTTTAAATATATGTAATACGTCCGTCATTTTTCTCTGAATTAAGTGGCTAAAAATCTTCCTATAGACTACTTCTCCTCCATTCTGAGTTATGAGCTGACTGATTCTCGGACGACAAATTCCTAGAGCCTCGATAACTTCCACTGAAAAACTGGTGGGTTGAACTGCGTTTCCGACCTCTGACTCAAGAAAATAAATAATTTTTCACACGTTAGTTACTCTTCGTCAGTGATCTGCATTGATTAACATTGGAACCAAGCGATTTTTTTAAGCACGAAAATATCGGGAAGAAAATCATTAAACGTAACAGACGTGCAACCCTTTCGCAAATTGGCGCAGATTTCAATGCTGGGGCATCAACAATTGCCAGTGTGTGAACTATTCAACGGGCCATCATTGATATGGGCTTTCGGAGCCGAACGCCTACTCGTGTACCGTTGTTGACTGCACGACACAAAGCTTTACGCCTCACCTGGGCCCGCCAACACCGCCATTGGACTGTTGATGACTGGAAACACTTTGCCTGGTCTGACAAGTCTCGTTTCCAATTGTATCGTTAGGATGGACGTGTACGGGTATGGAGACATCCTAATGAATCCATGGACCCTACATGTAAACAGGAGACTGTTCAAGCTGGTGGAGGCTCTGTCATGGTATGAGGCGTGTGCAGTTGGCGTGAAATGGGACCACTGATACTTCTAGATACGACTCTGACAGGTGACAGATACGTAAGCATCCTGTCCGATCACCTGCACCCATTCATGTCCATTGTGCATACCGACGGACGTGGACAATTACAGCAGAACAATGCGACACCCCATACGTCGAGAGTTGCTATCGAGTGGCTCCAGGAACACTCTTCTGACTTTAGACNCAGCAGAACAATGCGACACCCCATACGTCGAGAGTTGCTATCGAGTGGCTCCAGGAACACTCTTCTGACTTTAGACACTTACATTGGCCCCCTAAATCACCAAACATGAACATTATTGAGCATGTCTGGTATGCCTTGCAACGAGCTGTTCAGAAGAGATCTGCACCGCCTTGCACTCCTATGGATTTGTAGACTGCCCTGCAGGACTCATGGTGTGAATTGCCTCCTGCATACTTTCAGATTTTAGTCGAGTCCATGCCACGGCATCTTGTGGCACTTCTGCGTACTCGCTGGGTGCCCTACACGATATTGGGCAGGTGTACCAATTTTTTTTGGCTATTCAGTGTACATGCTGTTGCAGTTTTCGTTATCTACAAATACTTGCATAACATTACTGTTGTCATTTTTACAATGCCTGTAAGACGTTTCCATTATAAAATTACACATTGTATTGAATATGATTTTAGACAGTGAATTCGTTTAGTAAACACAAAACGTTGGATTTTAGTTGGAAGAGAAAATGGATAGGGAGAAGAAAAATGGCCAAATTGATAAGTCTATACGAGCTTCACTTTGGAAAATCATTGCACAGTGTGAAATGTTGTGTTGTACACAAACATTTAGTTATTAGCATAATATCAAAGAACTCATATAGCCTATCTAAAACGAAAGCTGCTGAAACTCACCAATTTACGTTTTAAATATTTAAATCAGTTGACTGTACACTATACACATATTCAGCAATATGTCACTTGTTATATGATTGGTAATGAACTGTGCAAGTATACTGGCCCCAACGCATTGCTTTAGGTCTAACTGATTCGTATGTTATATAATTTTTTGTCACATTCAAGACCCCTTGTGCCATGACTGTACTGGTTATCACCAAGGCAATGCAAGAATAAAACAATATTAGTAGCTAATCTAAGAGTAAAATAAAAGTATCTATCGCGTATTAATAGCAAAGGAGCATCACACCCACGGTTATAGGAATATGGTAAAGACACAAGTAGGTCATCCAATGAAGTCAGTTGTTATGTCTTATAGCACTCAGTATATTTTACCATACTCCACCTGTCGACAGTTGAACAGAAGTATGAAGTTCATGTTTTCTGAATCCTCTGACTCAATAGTCATCTAATTCATGCCGTTGGCTGGAAAACAGGGGATAACTATTATACGAAGGAAATGACTTTGTATGTATTTAAAAAGTGACAACAAGATAGTTGTATGTACCTTGGACAACAATATTCCTAACTTTTATTTCTTAAAAATATGAAATATCAACCAGAAAAGAGTTGTATTGACCTCGGGACTTGCAGCGCCACAGCCACAAAGTAGGCAAACACGGCTAATGCTAATAAATATCGACATGCGCCAACGAGAGAGTCAACAATATAGCGATGATGATCTGACATTCCTACGTGATATTACATTTAAAAAAAGAGTAATATATTGAACGCTTACTTAAAACTCGCAGGCTTTACAAACACGAGGCGCTGGAATCGCCACCGGTGGCGTAGTAAAGTCGAATATTGTTCTGTTAGCAAAAATAATCTCCTGAAACGTGGGTAAGGAGGAATATATCACAAGTGATGGTAAAAATAGCACGGAGAGAAAACCAGATTGTTACAGCAGAATGGTTGTCAGTCAGAAAATACAATTGGAGAAGCAGACAGACATCAAGAGAGTTTCCGACTGAATACTTTTTCCAGCCCCGTGTTTCCTCCGCAAAGTGCTTCTTCATGGTATCGTGGATCAAATTCCGCCAGTACGTGAGTGCCTCTCTTTGGGAGTGATTCTTTAGTCACACTAATTTGCATGTGGTATACCAAGTGTAAGAATTTGCGGGCGGTAGAGTTTTCGCCATTTGTAAAAAATAATTCCTCGTGTTTAACGTTTACATATTTGACATATGCGGCTAGATTGCTACTTTTGAATTAAATCCTGCGGGTCCTGGTTTGGACCAGTCTTCAAAAAGCGGTTGATATTTTTCACTACTTTTTAAGGGACGCTCAAGATAATATGATAATAGTTGCGGTTAATATCGTATTTACAGTCCATCGTTCCATTTATTTGCTTGATTATNCGCTCAAGATAATATGATAATAGTTGCGGTTAATATCGTATTTACAGTCCATCGTTCCATTTATTTGCTTGATTATGTATAACCTGAATAACAAAGGAAACGGTTATTGTATAAATCTAGCATCCACTGAGCTAACACCCAAGAAGTGGCAAAAATTATCATAAATAACACCTTTCTTCAGTTTTGATAAGACAATCATTGGTTTTTTTTAACGAATCACCATCAGACAAGTGTGCTGGTAAATAAAAAAAAAACGGTTTGTTCAGAATTTATACATTTTGTTAACAAAATTACAAATTTATTTCATTGTACACAATGCANAAAAAAAAAACGGTTTGTTCAGAATTTATACATTTTGTTAACAAAATTACAAATTTATTTCATTGTACACAATGCAGTACTATATAGGATTATTCTGAACGTCACATAAAAATCGCTGCTAGTCCTTGTGCAAAATGAGATACAGAACATAGGCCTTATACGACCTATAAATTTTAGTGATCATTGATGACGTATGCATCCGTGAGATTCGATATTTTAAATTATTTTAATTTAAACTACCAGGAATTATTTTAGATAAACAAAAAATTCCCAAATACAATTGCTTTGAGCAGATATCTGAATTCTGTGAAAGTTTGTTCGCAATGTCTTTACACTTAATTAATAAATAATGGGTGCCACGTTACTATCAGACAAATGTTCAAACTTTGGGATGAGATAAATTTGTTATAATTGATAGTAATTGTCATGTTTAAATCAGCAAAATATTGCCGTGGTGTTATACGCTCAGGTCAAAAACTCTCGATAGAAACCTCTTCGAAGTCTAAAATTGTGCAGTAGTTTTCCTGCCAGATATGCAATCTCTAGGACAGCGTTTTATCGCTTTATAGAAAAAAAAATGATATTGCGTTCGAAATAAACATACTTTAAATCAACAATTTACGATTCTAACCAGGTGTTGCTTCATTGTTTCATCACAAGCAGTTTCTAATTATGTTGAAATAAATTAATTTGAATACCTCAGTTTGCTAAATAACCGCTGTAGGTAATTCGAATCATTATTATTTGCTTCTAATTTTTTACAAGGGACAAATTTCAAAAAATTTGACTTGTAGTCAAGAATAAAATTGTATATTTTCACATTCCCTGACTCTGGGGTTTGGAGTAACGTGTTGAAATGCAACCGTATTCTCAGTTTTACATAACAATTATTTAGATTTTAACCTTGACGCTTGACTCAAACCTCGATTACTATAATATTTATTCTTCTGTTTCCTTTACGTTGAAAATTTCAGAGTATGCAAAACTGAGAAAATTTTTAGAAGCATCTCAGAAAACACTTCAATCTGTTCTCCACTTAGTACCCCAGTTTACCTGTCGCTAAATTTCAATGTGCCGACGTTCATAAAACAAATGTTTACCATTTCTTGCTCTCTTTTTACTTCTATACAGAAGCCATTTAGAATTCTAGATGCAGTTTCAAATTTTTTTCTAAGCACTGATTCTCAAACTTAGTTTTACTGTGAGCCACTAGCCACCTCTTCCATTTAAGCAGCAGAACTTTGTAACAATTATTTGACTACCATATAAAATAAATAACCTCCACAAAATGGCATTATCTTAATAAAACTTGATATCTAAGAATTTAATAGCTGAAATGTTGGTATAAATTAATAATAAATAATTTTATTTATTTTCTGGACCACCTATGACCAATCCACAGACCACTAGTTGTCCCGGAAACACAACTTGATGGCAACTGCATGCCACTAATCGACTATCAAAAAATATTTTTAAAAGAATTACAAATTATAAATTATGTTTTAGAGAAAAACGAAACGAAAAATAGATAAGTTTCTGTTTTTGGTTGAAAGAGTTATAATTAAAGAAAAAATTAATATTATAAAGATATTTGTATTAAAATACGTTATTAAAATAATATATATTTTTTAAACCTTACATTGCAGTCCGGTATTTTAAACATCGAAGGTAGTTAGTGAAAAAGTCAATATTGGCAGTACCGCAGCTACCAAGCTACATCTCCAACACTAGGAACAAAATAGATACTCACCCCCTCCTCCCGCCTCTAAGGGTCATGTGCGTTCCTCTAATTATACATTTGACTCATATGTTAGCCACAGGCATTATACTACAAGTTGTGAAATTATTTGTCTTATTACTTATACACATGAAGAGAAAAAAAAGTGTTTACCATGTAGTTGGGAAGGGGTTCGTACCAATCTTCTCCGGGTTAATAGGCCGATTATCTTGTACTCGGTAGTGACAACCATATTGTTTTTGTAGTGATGCGTTACGCGTAATAAAAAAAGGACAATATTCGTAAAGTTTAAAATATTGTATTTAAGAAATTGCTTAATAATATGTATAGCTAAACAGAAATTGACAAAATACTTTCACTTGTATCTGTGTCATAAAAGTTTATTTTTAATTTCGATTTATTCTTTACTTTATTGCGAGTATTTACAACAACTACGCAGAATAAAACGTCCTGATTTCTTGTATTTAGAAAATCGCTAAGTTTTATGCAAAAAGATACACCAACTTCTGTTACGAGTGGGCTGAAGAAGAAACGCGCACTAACATAGAAGAGTTATATATGCATGAGTGTATATATATATATAGTCAATAAGTACGTGAACGCCGTAGTGTGTGTGACTGCCTACGCTATGAGGGCCAGTCAATTCGCTAACTTATTGAAAATTAAAATATATATATGAGTATGTATATATATATATATATATATA
>NQII01001058.1:99988-114824 GCA_002778355.1 Clitarchus hookeri
TCGTGATGCATTCTCGATCCTCGACTGACTCCGACTGACTGACTGACTGCTCGATCCGCGACTGACTGACTGACTGACTCGTTCATCGCACTGGCTTCGTCCGGCTCCGACCCGGACGCCTCGCTTCAGGTCCCCCGACTCACTGGTTCGACGTCTCTCAACTGACTGACCTGTTGCTCCCCCCTTCGTGTGGTTTTGTAGCGTCCAACGTGGTCCGGGGTGCTCGTCGGCCCCCCCCCGGTCATAAAACACGTGGCCGCTGCTCGTGTGGTCCGCAGCCGGCCTGGCATCGTCCCTTGGTTCTGGCCTGGAAGTTTATTTTCCCGTTCTGCACGCATGTCCGCTAAAAGCTCTCCTGGTTTATTGCAGTACAAGCCCGGGATAGACACAGCTGGTGGTGGGATCTCGGTGTCCCTTGGGCAGCTGCAAAATGCAGCTGTGTCCGCGCCCTGGTGCCTTCCGTTGTCTCCGGATGTCGTCTGCACGTGCAGGAACAGTTGCATGTAGAGAAACCTTTGGTAGCGTGCCTTTGCAGCTGCGAGGCTCCTGGCGTCCCTCTTCCGGCACGTCCACAAAACCCTTAATTAATCCTTATTGCGGTCGTCCGCTGGCGAGATTCGCCAGAGCGTGTGTTCTGACGAATAAAATATAGGGACGCAGAATGTGTCAATAACATAACTAAAATTTACATTACAAAATAATTTTTTGTAATAAATAGCAAGGCACTGTTATTAACTGAGTCCAGTTGAGTCCATTGAGTCATGATTACCATGGGTTATATAACAAAATGTTAAAACCATTGCATTCGTCTCAAATTTTCGTTCACGATACACCCTGTGATTATTTGGAATAGTAATTTCGATATTATTTGTGAACAGGTAGAGTAAGAAAATACCTACACTTGGAGGAAGTCAAAATTAACGCATTTAATTGGGGTTTTGGTTTCGCATTGTTACATATGGAAAGGCTTTCAAAAGTGCTCTCTTTTATGTGTATCTATGTGTCTCTATGTGTGCTCTGTGTGTGTGTGTGTGTTTCAGTCTTTGTCTCTTGTTATAAATCCCAAAGTATTACTAAATGGACATGGTTGATATTAATTTTTAAATAGTTTGTAATATCCTATATAAAAAAATTAATATTGTTTAATCTTCTCGGCAAATATCCGCAAGCATCCCTTATCCCTAAATGACACAGCTCATGGTGACTAATAGCATGCTTTGGAAAAAAAATATTTAATTCCTATTTAAACCACAAAAAGTATTTTTGTTAATTTAGTACTAAAGACTTTTGCAATGTAGACATTAAAAATAAAAAAAAATATTTAAAATAAACAAATGGACACCACTATTTTAATTAGGCATTGAATAACGTATTATTAAAATGCTTTTTTTTTTTTTTTTGTAAAAACATCGGTGTTGTATATAAAATAATTAAATTGCAAATATAGTTCATTATTAGACTTCTTTCCTTAAAAAAGGAAGGCTAATGAGATTACTTCCCTGTTTATGTGTGTGCTGTGTGAGTCTGTGCGTGTGTGTGTGTGTGTCCTCCCTTTAAATTTTTTTACGCGTAAACCGAATTTAACCAAACTCGATACACATATAGTTCTTAGTAAGGAAACCTGACTTTTACTATTTTTAACCACGCCAGGATCTTACTTTTAAAATGGCGGCCATTCTATCTCAGGGAACCATTCTACCGATTTGAACCAAATTTGATATGCTGGCAAAGGATCGAGGAAGCATTAAATTTTGAAATGTCTATTGATGTTGGTCCACCATTATGTAAAATACAGACAAATTAAAATAATAATATTTTACGTTTCTATCTCGAAAATTATTACACCAATTCTCTCCAAATTTGGTACGCAAGTAATACTATATTACAAGTAAACGGAAGTAATTAAGCTTAATTAAGTATTTATTTTCAAAATGGTGGCCACACAAAAAGTTTTGGTTTATTTGATATATCTACCATACAATTTAACCGATTCCGAAGACATTTGGTATGCTGAAAGTATATATTACAAGTCTCATACATACCAACACATAAACACAATTGGAGGACATTTCGTAAGATAGCGCTATACGAATAAATAACATTTTTTATACCATAGCTCTGTAACCAATTAACCGATTCCTACCAAATTTTTGCAAACAAGTAGCACTGACGTAAATGTTGTTGAGTGATATTTTTAAAGCATATCATGCACTTATTATCAAAAGGGCAGCCATATAGCAATTTTAGCTTAGAATGCTATATCGTTGAAACCATATTACCATTTCCAAAAATCTTTGTATGTTGGCAGCAAATATTAGAAAAACTATTAAATTGATCTACATTGAATCTCTTTTGTCCACGATTCTGTAAGATAGTGCCATGAGATTAAATATAATTTTTATGTCATATCTCGGGAAAAATTAATCATTTATTATCAAATTTGGCAAACTAGTACTAACGTAGATGATGGTAAGTTTGAAGTTTTAAGCATGTCAGACACTTATTCTCAAAATGGTGACCATATAGCCATTTTAACTTAGAATGCTACAACGTCGAAACTATTTAATCTATTCCAACTTAAATTTGTATGCTGGCAGTAGATATTACAAATATAAAAAGTATCTACACAAAACATTTTTGTCGTCCAATTTGTAAGATTGCACCATGCGAATAAATAAAGTTTTTAGTGATATTTCGGGAAACAAAAGACAGATTCTTACAAAAATTGGCAAACAAATAGTACTGCAGCAGATGGCGTACACTGGTATGTTTTAAGTAGGTCAGGCAGTTATTTTCAAAATTTTTACTATGTGAATTTTTTTTGTTCAGTATATTTTATTAACGAAACTAATTTCGACTTAAATTTATAAGCTGGAAATACCTATTCCAACAATACAAATTGTCAATACAGAACCTCGTTTCTCTGCCATTTTGTAAGATAGCCCTGCCAATAAAAAATAAATTTTTATCTCATATCTCGGAAAACAATGAATCCATTCTACCAAATATGGCGAAAAAGGTGTCTTGTGGAAGGCCAAAAATTATGGAGGTTTAATGCCATATCTCGACAACCAATCAACCGATTCCAACCCAATGTTACACGCAAGTAGTGCTACATCATGGTATGTAAACTGACATGTTTGAGGTGCGACAGTTCTTTTTAATTGAGTTAATATAAGTAATTAATATGATATATTGTTTCTATTAAAAATTTCAGCAAAATTCAATTAAATTTTGTACACTTACACTATTCGTTAGAAACATCACTTGTGCACACAGAGATACAGTTTTTACAATCTATTTGCAAAATAGGGAAAGTTGAAATAATCTAATATTTTGTCATATTTCTGGAACCGTTCCCCTAATGTTTACAAAATTTTGAATGCCATAAATGTTAAAGAAGGCCATGTAAACTTTCACGATTTAATTTTACCAGACAACGATGGTCAAAATAATTGCTTGATAAATAAAGTAGGCCATATACATTAAACAGTATAACCAGCTACAACCAAAATTTGTATGTTGACAGTATATATTAGAAGCATCGTATACAGAGCCTCCTTTTTTGCAGTTTTGTAAGATGGCACTAAATAATATAATAAAGTTTTTATGCCATATCTCAAAGGAAAATCAACCGATTGCCATCCAATTCTTCATACAAATAGCCTTAGGGTAGGCCATGTAAACTGGAGAGTTTCAATTGGCTTGGTCCCGTACGTTCAAAATGACAGCCATGTAAATATTTTAGATTAGTAAACCCTATCATTTGAAACATTAGACTGATTAAATTCGAAATTGATTCTTCGAATCCGACCTCCGTAATGCAGTTGATTGCACACTATCTTATTGTATGAGGTTTTCTGTGTTTAAGTCCCGGGTAAGACACAAGTGTATTAATAATTGTCTCACTACTGTTGCATAAGTTTCTAGTTTCATTTGTAAAGGTATTGCTTTCAAAGAGAAGTCAAGTCGTAACTACCAACTCAGTTTATAAGAACATATTTAAAAATAAACTGCAGCTACTTTGAGGAAAGTATGCTTATTAATTATATCAGTAACGTCTTGTTTTTAAATTAAAACCATATCATACCTTGAATCGTATTACCTATTATGGTGGAATACTTAATTAAACAACTCCTCCTTAAGTATACTAAAGCATGAACTTACATTTACTTTTGTACACGTAACATTGTCACCAGGACAATATCGCATGCACAACACACACTCCAACTCTGCAATCATTTCACTCATCATAACCTAGTCGGATTGCATATAAGTAGAGGGATTATGGGGACTTAGCACATCGGGACCTGGGACCGGAGCTTCGGATCTGTTCATGCTATGCAATTCTTGTCCCCGGAGGCCATCCATGTGAACTCGACCTTGAACTTTGGCCCTGGTAACCTTCGACCCCGAAAATTCAAAACATACAAAAAAAAAAAATTAAATATTTCCAAAAAATGTATAAAAAATTATATTTAAAAAGTATAAACGCATTTTTTAAAATTTATTTTAAGAAACATAAATTTTTGGAGTTTCCTTACACCCCTCTCCAACCATACTCATTCCACCATCTTGGTAGGCGTCGCAGACACCGTCCGCCATTTTGTTGGGTGCAGTCCGCAATCTTGTTAGTTGCAGTCCGCCGTCGTGGTAGGTGCAGGCATCCGCCATTTTGGTTGGTGCTGTCCGTAATTTTGGTAGGTTCGGAAGACCGCCATCTTGGTAGGCGTCAAAGCCACCGTATGCCATCTTGGTTTTCGTTTGTCATTTGTTTACACATTACTGAATTTTTTCTCTCACCTTCGTTTAACTGCCATCTTGGTTTTTTCCGTTTGTCATTCGTTTTACATTGCTGGTGCGGGCCCAGCACAGGGTCCTGCAGACGGCTGATCCCCTACACTCCCCCTTTCTAATATATTTAGTAGACCAATGTCCCCACCCCTGATTATTATTGGTTAATAACCCAACACCTTTGAATATATTTAATTTCTACGCCAATGTTTCTCATTGGCTAATTACTCGGGTGTTTTCGGAAACATTCGTTTGAAGAATTAGTCAGTTCCCCTCCACCCCCTTCCAATATACTTAATTGCTGACAATGTTTATCGTAGCTTAATACTTGGGTGTTTTCGGAAACCTTTGTTCCGACCAATCAGTGGCTTACTTCAATCGCGAGGGCGGACTATTTTTTACCCATAAAAATTCTTTATAAGACTCACCCCGAGCCAACTTGGGAAATCTGTAATATTTCTCGCTCTTTGAAATATACGTGTCTTGTCTGAGTGGCCATAACATCCTTTTGGCCATTTTGGAATTTGGAAGAGTGCGCTCGCTTAGTACCTTAGACAAACGGGACGAGTTACCATACCTGCCGAAAGAATTTCTCCTGGTCTACGCACCTTACCAAATTTCGACCGTATTCAAGTATTGACGGCCTACCTGCAGCACGACGAAGACATACGGGACTGCCTCCCGTGAAATGAGTGTTTCGAGGACTGCACCACCTCGGTTCCCGACACGCTGCATCGCAGGGGTTGGTACAAGGCCCGCCGAGCAGCCCTCGCGACGTCTGCGCCCGTGGAAGAAGACGTCCCAGTTGAAGACGCCCTCCCCGTTGAAAACGCTCTCCCCGTTGAAGACGCCCTCCTCGTTGAAGACGCCTTCCCCGTAGGAGACGACATGCCTGTGAAAGCTATATACTCGCTAGCTGTACCCGTGGAAGATGCTCCCATTCAATAAATTTACTGGCAAGCAACACCAGGCCATGAAACCAACCCAGAACACAGGTGCCCGATGTGTATCGACCTCGATGAAGTTTTAAATGAATTTGTAAAAAATTTGTGAAATTCGGTGTGTGAATGGGAAGTTGAAATTTTTTTATATAACAAAAATCATATGAAAAATTTTGCAGCATACAAGGTTTTCAGTCGTTGGACTCGTACACCATCAAGTATATTGCCTTCTCGTACAGCGACAAAGACGAGAAAACCAAAGTTTTCACTTTTTTACAGCCGTGTCCATGGCAGCAACTCGACCACGCCATGCAACAAACGTACCGCCTACAATCATACGAAACGCACGGAATAAGGTAAGACGAGGGTAATATTCCGTAAGAGGAAATTCCGGCAATGCTGGACTCTGCCATAATTCCCTATTATCCCTTGTATGTGTTTGGAAGACGCCAAGTGTCGTAGATTTGCAATGCGTGCCCCATTGGAATGAACTTTGTAGACCTCCACAAACATAGCCGCTGCCCGCAGTTTTGACAGCTCGTCGAGACGTACGCCACAAGACATCACGAGTGCAAAAACAAAGACATTGCTGTGCTCTGTGCAACGCCAAAGCCCTAAGATTGTGAAGTTATGATAACCCGTGGTACATAAGAAAGGAAGACTATGAGGAACCCATTGTACATTAAAAAAAATATTACGTGTGTTATGCCCTCCAAGACTCAGAGAAGACACAAGTGTAAAAAAATCATTCCTTGTATTATGCAGAATAATATTAATAATATCGTAATATGTGTCCATAAATAAACGTGTTTAAAACTATGAATAGATTTTTATTTTATCACGCATTATGTCCTGCTTACGAAAGTTTAAAAAAAAGTGTTGGAAAAGAAAATATATTTATTATATAAGTTCTGTTATAATTTTTAAAAAGTTGTATATCAGTTTTGTTGTAATTTAAAGAAAAATATTTAATGAGATTCTAGCTATCACTAAAATAATGAATATATATATATATAACGTGTACGAACGTAATTATTTAAAAAACATAATAAGAAAATGGAAAAAATCATGTGTCGTCTATGGATGCGTTATGCTGCTTTCTATAAAGTAATCACTGCTCGAAAATCCCAAAAACAGAGTTAAAAATACTTCACTTCGTTACCCCTCACGGTATGTGATACGCAAAGTGAAGGATCCTATGCATTACCCCTAACCTAGGCATAGACGCTCATCATTTAAGACATATACTCCCAAGTTTAAAATCAGTTAATTAGAACATTTAGGTAGAGAGAAAAAATACCCATACGGTTACTCCACGTGCTGCGTTTTTTATAGCACCCATTATCAGCAAATAAAACTCATACGCATACATATTACACATATAGTAAGTTTTGCAGGGAAAAAATTACATACCATGAGCGGACGCTAGCGTAAAGGTACACCCACCACAAGTACAAAATCTTAAAAAACAGTTTCCTTTGGCAAATAAGTTTTTGTATTTTCATACATTCGCGTGAGCTCGCTCCATTAAAAGTTATATGTGATCCACGGTAAAACACCCGCTCCCCCCTCAGAGTAACAGTCGCACTCCTACGTCACTTTAGCCGATTGAAAAGTGACATGCGAACATGTGTATGTATATGCGTGTGGCCTCTAATCCAGCAAGTGAATATATTTTTGTATAAATTGACAGGGCAACGACTGTCGAGTCAGCTAATTATAAATAAAAGCTTCACGTGTTTTCTATGTTATACTTTGCAAGAACAATATCAGTCAATGGATAATAAGTCTAATGCAAAATTACGAAAGTTAATACTCAAGAAAAAAGTATTTAATGTTCCAAAATTTGCATTATATGTGCGAAATAATAAAAGTAGTTGGGAATTACTTTTCTGCTAAGAAAAACTGCCACGTACGAACAGTCGAATAATAGAGTCTTAAAACAAACAACAAATGTGTTAGAAATATGTTATAGAGAACGAGGAATTTTCAGTTGTTATTACACGTGGCAATCTGTGAATCGATTTTACGAAACTGGTACACTTTCTGTAATTCACTTTCGTTCGGCAAGTCTTCCATGGCAGCAGAAATCTAATCAACCACGTTTCGAGTAATCTTTTATTTAATATGATGTGGTGTCCTACGTTGCTAATTATTTTGCTTGTACTTAAATTTATTACCAAATATGTGGAATGCATGCAATCTGGCAACACGTATTACACCGAAGGCCCTTTGTAGGCACATACTAAACTTATTATAAGTGGTTTTTTTCCACTTTGTCCTTCACTTTAATCTAGAAAGTGGGGAGTGTTTAAACAACTGAGGGCATCTAAAGCTTATTTAATAAATTAGTTAATATAGCTTATTCGCTGTTTCTTCACACTTTTTGAATAAAACCTTTGAAAAATTACACCATATATGACGTATGTAGTTATTTCCCAAATATGCCAAGTATCACAAGCGTTAACACCTTTATTAACATAAAAGTATCTTATTTTGGTTAAATTAAAATTTCACCTATATTTTATTTATATAATACATAATTTCAAATACTTAATTTATTGTAAATATTAATAAAAACAGTGAGAAAATACGTGTGTTGTTAGTGCCTAGTAAGAAATAGTTAATATGCAAAATATGATTACAGCTGAGTGCGCACAAATTTGGTGCGTTGTCGTTTGGTGTTATTTTCTAGACTTATTTAAGTTTGGTTTGCATGAGGTGGAGGAATATCCTGGAAGTAAAACTTCAGCAGTGCTTCAGAAAAGTGTGAAGTAGCCATGAATGGATTATAAATGAATGTGTTGAATTTCGAGGAAACTGTGGGATTAATAATATACCACAATTCTGCCTGTCTTATTCGTTGAAACAGTANTCTTGACACAGTAGTTAAAAATCCGGCCTTCTAAGCCTAATTGTGTTTCATAGCGAAATAATTTTATGAAAAAGAAGCGCGATAACCCTAATTAGGTAAAAACCAGCTTTTTGGTAGTGACTGTTTTTGTAGGGGTTGCAGATCTGAAATTAGTTACGCATTATCCACACATTTATAATTATATCGTACTTTATATGATATTTACGACAGGGTTATATCTAGGCTCCAACTTCAAGAGCATCTAGGAATTACTTTTGTTCAAGAGGCCTATATTTCAGACTTATTTCTCGTGACGAACTTAATCATACATGTTGTCGNAACAGTAGTTAAAAATCCGGCCTTCTAAGCCTAATTGTGTTTCATAGCGAAATAATTTTATGAAAAAGAAGCGCGGTAACCCTAATTAGGTAAAAACCAGCTTTTTGGTAGTGACTGTTTTTGTAGGGGTTGCAGATCTGAAATTAGTTACGCATTATCCACACATTTATAATTATATCGTACTTTATATGATATTTACGACAGGGTTATATCTAGGCTCCAACTTCAAGAGCTCTAGGAATTACTTTTGTTCAAGAGGCCTATATTTCAGACTTATTTCTCGTGACGAACTTAATCATACATGTTGTCGGTGTTATATAGTTTTGCTTTGTAATTCAAAATATAACTATTTACGTCCTTTACTTGTGTTTTTCACAATAGTGTACGAAAACATTTCATTTGACGATTGTTCCTTTGCTAATTCTTTGATTTTTATTATAACTCCATTCCGAAATTCATTTCAAATGTGCATTTCCAAAGTTAACGACAAGTCGGTTTTCCTTACGCGATATGTATAGTTGCGTGAACCTTGCAATAATTTGACGGTTGAATAATAATGGAGTATGTAATACTTATTCTAAGTATTTTAGAGTAGGAACCGTATAGTAGAAATGCATATTTATGTATCCACTAAGATTTCGAAGTCATTGTCGCAGTCTACCAGACGAGCCTTTCTATAAGCTCTTTTAAAGACTTCTACAAAGCTTTACAAAAACATACTACTTGATCTGTCTTGGCATTTATATGTCACTGGAAACCAACGTAGCATATTCCCTTTTTAATTTCCATGCCCGCGAACACCTGTGCATCGAATTAAAGTCGTCATCGCTGGACTGAGAGAGGAGATGCAGTCCTTTGGCCATCACGATAACCAGGCTTACGCCCTACAGATATTTCCATTTAATGAGGGTAATTGTAACATTGTTTGTTTAAAACCTCTCAAGAGCCAACTTATTTTATTTAGAGGTCATTTTTATAATCTCTTAACAACATACCAATGATAAGATAATTAAAAGAATAAGTCATTCGAAAAATAACAAGCACCATGTTTTCAGCGTAAATATGATATTGCAACTTAAAATCTGAACTCATCGTAACATAAAATCTGAACTCATGTAAATGTTTTAAGGTATTTTAAAACAAAGTTTGGCATCGTTAGGTATAGCAATAAACAAGTGTTTATTGAAGTCAGAACAGTGACTTGTAGTAATTTATTTGAATTACAACACCTGGTTCACCTGCTGGGAGGGTTTAACTTGTAGTTATTTCGACTTCATAGTTCCCCTATTATTAAAAATTGAAATACAAGTGAACCTCATTACAAATTTCCAAGAAATACATATGTTGCATGGCATTCGAATAACAAGAACAATTATTTTAACTCTAGCCTAAAATATTAATTTGTTTAAATTTTAAAATTTTACGAGAAAAATATTTCAACTTAAAATTCTTACATCGCATTTTATTTATTTTTGAAATGTTTTTTTTTATTTGCCGTACTTTTAATACTATTATTTCATATCACAACGGAAAAATATGTATCATGCTTAAAATGTATAAGATATTTTTTGAACTTTTGAAAGCTACTAAAGGAGCCTCGGTGAAAAGAAAGTGTATGTCTATTGCAAGAATTCCTAGTTTCCCGTCATACAGCAGAAACAAAGGTAACTCTGGTACGACGAAACAGTAGCCTATTTATTGCCTTTTTACTTATTATGATATAAATGTAGTCACCACTTTTCACTGTTCCTAGTAGTCACATTCACCCTATTAAGCAAATAATACCTATCCTCTGTAACATGTCCAGCAGGTCAGTGAAGAATCTTACAGGAGCGAGTTTCACAATTTCTATGGCACGCTGAAATGGGAGATTTAAGGTCTATTGGAGTCTTCAATAGGCATTCCTGGCCACAAATCTCTTTTACTCAAAATACTAATCATGGAGTTATTTACTACCTTAATTGTATTGTCTCTGTTCACTGAAGACATCCTGTATTTCTCTAAAGTGTGTATTATATAAATGCACGCCTATAAAAAATTCCATATCTTTGAAAGAAGTTTTTGCCGTCACATTAAACATAAAAAAGTTATGTTTAAATTTCGTATTTTTGTAAATGTCTTAGCGAGATTTGCTGTCCTCTATTGGTCTTTTGTGGGAAATAATGCACAGAAGTATTAGAAAAAATTCATTTTGAAAATGTGACCAAAAGTGAGAATGGGATTTAACCCAATGAAAACCGGTACCTGTTCAGTGAGTTATTAAATGAAAATGTTCGTTTTAATAACAATAGCCCAGTTCGAAATCCTCCTAAATAAACAAGAGCCATCGTCACTCTGACAGCGGTACAGAATCCCACCGATCAATGCAGCGACACAGAAACGCATTCGGCGACATGACATAGGTGAAGACGGGTCTGAGTAAGGACTCGCTGAGCTGCTGTGAGATGTCAACACCACTGCGCCTCGTAGAGGATCAATATTCCTTCGCAACGTATTACACGTGATCTAGAGTGCTGGTCTCGGTATAGAAATGCCATTACCGTTGGCTTGGGACTCTGTGACCATCGATTATGTGCATTAGTAATCGGCGTCTGAATTGTGGGCATGATATTCTGGACCAGCGACACGGAAGCACAGGCGCGCAGGGAAGGTAGTGATTAATAAATGCTCGTATAATATTGATAGACTGTCTGTCTCCCGGTCTGAAACCAGGAGGAGATCGTGAAAGAGGAAGCCATACATTCGAAAATATTGTATTGTTATTTTTCATTGAAGTGTGTTAGGTAATTTCTTGATGATAAAATATCAAATCAATAACATTTATCGTAAATAAATTCCCAATAAACATTTACTGAGAATTTAAGTCTGTACACTCTAAATTCGAAACTGTGAAAAGCCACTGATTCGGAGTGAAACTCAACTACTCGAATTAGTTCAAATGGCCCCACTTAGAATCGGTGGAAAACCCCTGGCTGTAACAGTTTCATTGATTGAATAAGTGACAGCCAACTGAGTGCGGCTAATTAAATATTCTTTAATTGATTTAGCTATATCATCACGAGAAATAAAAAATATTACTGATAGTCACATTTTATACTGTGCTATTTAACGTAAATTTTATTTAGAAAAAGGAATTGGCTTTTCACAGGATTTGTACCTATAGCACCTGACATTGAGATTGTTACCTTGGCAACCGAGCCACCAAGCCAAAANGGCTTTTCACAGGATTTGTACCTATAGCACCTGACATTGAGATTGTTACCTTGGCAACCGAGCCACCAAGCCAAAGTTCAATTTGAGAGAGAAAATATATGTGTTACATTTCTCTATAGAAAATATGTACATAGCTTCAAATTGTAAGTCCTTTTTTTTTGTTTTTATTTTAATTAGCAATATAAGGCTTGTTAAAACAAATAGTACTTCGCCACATTTAACGCTGTTTAAACTTTTAAACCAAGAACTATAATGATTACGTAAAAATGAAATGAAAGACGTAAAACNCCACATTTAACGCTGTTTAAACTTTTAAACCAAGAACTATAATGATTACGTAAAAATGAAATGAAAGACGTAAAACGAAATGAAATACTGAACGTTTGTGTTTCCTCGTAAAATGGTAGGCCCATTATAAAATACGAAACTCACATTTAAAACAATATAATTTTTTGTATATTGTTTTATTTTATAGTCCCTACGCCATTTTTTATTGATTCATTATTTAAAAAACAAACCACTGCAAAACAGCGAATGAAATGGTTGATGAATCAGTGAAAAATTTCACTGAATTAATAAAGGAGGGGAAACTGGCATGTTTTTTTACTAATTCATCAGTTAAATTGACTGAAGTGACTGTTGAATATGTCAGATGATCTTAACTGAAATTCTCACTGAACCAGATTAAGAGTGTAGTGTATTTCTCGCAGTCACGAATTAGCAAAGACATTTTTATTGAATTATTGTTTCATATAAAAATTAATTTCACCGGGGATAATTTAGAAGCTAGCTAACTTACCACAGAGTAAAAAATTCCATGATTCTGGTAAATTCCAAACGTACCACAACTCTTCTGTGGTAAGTTGACAGGAACCTTTTGTCCATTATAATTGCTTTGACAGAGACTGCAGGTAAAGAAATTGCTAACAACAGAGTAATTTTTAATTGATTCTCCTCTTGTTTCAAATAACAAATTACATAGTGCCGAGATAAATAC
This sequence comes from Clitarchus hookeri, assembly GCA_002778355.1. NCBI lineage: Eukaryota > Metazoa > Arthropoda > Insecta > Phasmatodea > Phasmatidae > Clitarchus > Clitarchus hookeri. The sequence goes on from NQII01001058.1 coordinate 113,127, forward strand.
TCGATCTTCTTTAATTATAAGTTCGAGTATTTAAAAGTAACATTACCAAAACTTCGACCACGAAATATAATATATATTCCTAATATTTCTCGCCACTTCCATTCAGAAAGCATTGCACTCAAAAAACAAATATTTAGTGATACAACTTACGTAAATATATTTACAGACAATAAAAATGCTACTCTTCATGCGCAGAGTGAAGCCTAGACTTTGTCGACTTACAAACTATGTAGTTCCCTATCGCGGACGGAATAGTAATCTGAACATTTATATATAAAGATAAGCCGAACAGCCTCTTAATGCCATAAAAAAGGACGCCATCATGGGCGTGAGTAACAGACTTGGTAACAGCGCTGATACGGCTAGTTTTATAAACATAATATTAATGACAGAAAGTTGTATGACAAAAAATTCAAGTGCACGCATATAGCTTACAATAAGAAATTTTGCTGTCAAACAAGAAACTAAATATAGAACGCTTTATGCAACAGTTTCAAAAGCGTTCAGAAAATCTGTGAAACCACTTTAGAGCTTACGAATGACTCTTAAGGTGGAGACTCATTGCCGTTAATTAGGAGGAAGTTGGAACATTCAAGTATAGTATCCCAAGCACTGCATCGTCACCTGACATTTGAAGCACCCAGAAAAAATACCCGTAGAAAATCTTTAATAAAGTCAGAATATAAACAATTATAAGCTCACAATTTTTAATAAATCAGGTTTGTGAAAAATTTCTTTTTTTTTAATTTCTAGAATAATTACGCCTTTGTGATTGCCTTCGCCTGGATGACTTTATACAAATTTGCAAAAGTAAGTAGTAATTATTCAGGCCATGAGAGGTTGAGTGCTTTTTTTCTAAGGAAAGTGTTCCAAATCCGTAAAATCACTGTTTCCTACTTTCATGGCGTTTTAAGAGGAAAACACCAGAGGTCCAAACATTATCAAAGATGCTCAGCGAAAACATTTTCCCATTGAGTGGGAGATGTTGCAACATAGCATAGTGATATGCATAACTCTTGCTACTTCTTAAAACACAATAAATAGACTGTGAAACATCCTGAAATTTACTCATTATTGTGTATTTTCGTTCTCGATCTTTCTTTAGTACACTGTAAGATCATAACTAAGTACTTACAAGTTCAGTAATTTGTTTTTTAAATAATTAAGTTTTAAGTTTTAATTGACCATTTATTTGCAGTTGCTCCATGATCACGTGTCAAGTAGCCCTTTTTTAAACTAACTTGATTGTATTCTACGCTTTGAAGTGCCTTATTGTTATGTTTTTCATTTGTAACCCACCGAAAACCGTTCCTTCCTGTACTTCTCGAAACTTGAAACCTCGACGCGCATTTGAAATTACTACTACAGACAAACGAAAGGGAGCACAAAGAATTTAAAGACGGCAAATCACGAGGGAATACACATAGATTCAATAAGTGACTTGAGTATCTAGTAAAAATAATAGCTGGTGGAAATTTTACCGGAAAACAGGTTTTTTAGCAAAAAGGCTAATGGAAAGTGGTGCCCTCTTCACTCTATGGCCACTGTCCGAACTCGGTGAAGGCCTTACCAGCAAGCATTTCCCCCGAGTGGGTGGTCGGGGGAGTGGGTGGCCGAGAGTGCACAGGGAGCAAACAGTGAGAACGAGTTTCGGTATTCCGTGGGTGTTGATGGTTGTTGAAGACGAGAAGGGGGGGG
>NQII01001058.1:114830-148519 GCA_002778355.1 Clitarchus hookeri
GGGGGGGGGGGTGCCTGTAAGCCGTGGCGTGGCGAGGAGCATAGCAGTTCTGGGAAATGTAATGACGACTGACAATAACAACTCTAGCCATCCTTTCTTCAGCTAATGTCTCTATACATAAATTCCGTCGGAAGGAATTGCGCTCTATGTAATTTTATTTGGGTTAGGATTATTAAAATTTTTGCAGTTTCATTTTGCATTTGCATTACTCATACCATTTTCATTTCTAAAAGACAATCCCAAAAATTTCAAAGCAAAGCAAATTTTTTTTTCAAACAAAAATAAATTTTGAACATTCTAAATATATGAGTATGTAGAAATACTTTACAACTTCTCCCACGCACAAAATATATTAAATAGCTATCTAAACCCAGTATTCTTAAATAACTAGTGGTGTTACAGATTACTAGAATTACTATCAAAAATATAGGTAATTGGAGTGAATATAACTATGAAGAATGAACAGTCAAAGATTGATTCAGAGTTGCGTTTCATTCGCTGCTGTCACATACAACACTATTTACAAATGTTCGTCAAGTATACAGCACTGGTTTTGGAAAATGTAGTTTTGGTTATGACGTAAATATTAGGCAGTCTATATATTTGTCGTATGAATTTAACAGCAAAACGGTTGCTAATTTTTTACACATCTGTTCACATGCTGCGTACAAATACTGCACAGACGGAACTATTTCTACAAAAGAGATTGGCAAGCAGTATCTAATAAGACGATTCATTTTTGCGTATCATGTACACAATTTTATTTATTATAGATATTGATGACGTATAACGCATGCTTTTAATGAAAAACCTCTGATACAGCGAGTATGCAATGGTTGTAATAAATAATCGGTAAGGCTCTTCAATACAGCTAAATGANAGACGATTCATTTTTGCGTATCATGTACACAATTTTATTTATTATAGATATTGATGACGTATAACGCATGCTTTTACTGAAAAACCTCTGATACAGCGAGTATGCAATGGTTGTAATAAATAATCGGTAAGGCTCTTCAATACAGCTAAATGAAAAAAAAAAACCATGCATTCTGATGTCGGTTGTGTAACGACAGTTGCCTTTTACTTTTTTCATCACCATCAAATAACAATTTTTAAATTTATTTTTATTATTAAAATATAATGACTGACAGCCCTATTTCAACAGTCAAAAGCAAATAGAGTTGTTTATTTTTTAGTTTCAAACTCAGTCGGATAAAATAGGTAATTTTATTCATGCGGACATTTTATAATTGTAAAAAAAATTAAAAATTTTGTTTTGTTATATTTATTACGAAAACCTAAACGATAAAATATGTTATCGATGTTTCTTTGTAGCGTTTTCGTTTTTTTTATATTTCAATCACAGATTTTTGTGTAAGTATTATGCACTCATAAGCTTCAACAATGTTAAATGCTAATGGATTTACTCAAAAGGTTTTTTTTTCCTATTCATCAGATCCTTTGAAAAACTGTCTGCAAATGGAAATCCACGAGCTTTGTTTTTTATACTTTTGTGGAATTCTTCCAAGGCATTTTTCCTAAAACTCGGTATGCTTCTCCACATCTTATATGAAGGTTTCTTAATTTGAAAACATCGGCAAATAACAGCATGAGTTCATTGGCCGATTGTCAGCATAGTACTGCAAAGCGGCGATGCAGCGGAACCGGAGATACGTGTGCACCGACACTGCTTCATCTCAGCTAGCCAACGATGCTGTTGTGTACCAACCAGAGGTAGTTGTAACGGTACAGAGTAATTCACAGCAACCGAGCTGTGCAGGATTAACCGAGAAGCGACCTTTGTGACGCGTCACTTGGCCTTCGTCTGCTCTACCTGGACGTTTTTCTGGTCGATGCAGCATCATTCCGAAGCTAATGTAATTTAATTTTTTTTAGTATTCATATAGCCTATGTAAAACAATTTATAGTGTTATTTTTACGTTATATGGTTGCGAGGTATAAAAAGAGGGGCACCCCTGCAGTTTGGATATTTTTACATACATCCCAATTATATAGAAAATATTGCTTGTTGTTGGTGTGAATTTCCTATAAATAATTACAGGGAAGATCTTATCATCGGTTCGAAGGGAGTGAGAGTCCCGGACTTATGTAGATATTATAGTGGCACCAATGAGGAAAAAGTAAGGTGAAGCTGGAACAGCGACCGAATGCAATTGTGTGAGGAACTGGAGTATCCGTCATATGTGGCAACTTCCACCAGATTTTTCACATGCAAAAAATTCGAGGTAACCTGGCCGGAAATCGATGGTCTTGGCGGAAGGCATGTGCTCTAAGTCGCTACACCGCCGCAGTTTTTTCTTTAAAAAGATTGCAGAGGAACACTCTTTCAATTGAAATAGTCTTTTCAAGATTTTTGTAGCGATTCCTTATAATTAACTGCCTCTATTAAATTTATTGCACCCTTTAATAGCCAACTGTTATCCTATATACAAATTAAAATTACAAAATTTAGTATTAATGATTTTCTTACATGATGTCACCCTAAAAAGAGCACAAAAGCACTATCACGTTATTATTAAGGCGGGGCCATTTTGGTCGTCTTGTTGGATATCTCATCCTATGGACTTCCAGAAAAGTTTCATGGCCTTTTCTTGAATGCTGTATAATGACATAAAATATGAATATTCATAGACTATGAAAGAAGGCCCTAGAATAAAATAAAATGATTGGCGTATTTCGTATGAGTTATTTAAATTTGTAGGAAAACAAAATTTTATATTTATCAGAATTGTATTCTGTTTATTACTACTTGATAAAAGGAAATGAAGTAAAATGCATATGATTATGTATGCACTAAGAGTATTTTCTGTACGCTGTTGATCTTTCATGATTGACTATTGGAGTGTCCGTAAAGGTTGTAGAGTTTTTTGAATAAAAAAAAGCGGTAAGGATAATTTTGGGAAATACGAACAATATTGTCGGTAAATAAAGTCAGTATTCATTATGATGATAGGAAAGTAAAATATTTTTTAATTGATTATATATATTGGCCACAAATATTGTTTTGGTTGTACAAATTTCAACAAAAGTGTGCTGCTGTTTATGAGGGTTAGTAACTTCAAAAAATTACACGACAAAACAAGAAATAGTGACAATAGTTGAAAAATTATAAAATGTAGCTAATGCACGAGTAAGAGCACATTTTATAGAATAATTTAATGAGCACAGAACAATATGGTGCAGTTTTAAAAACACTGTACTCGCATTCGGGAGGACCGGGTTCGAGTCCCGGTCCTGTCACCCAGATTTCAATTTTCCGTTGTTTTCCGGAATCACTCCAGGCAAATGTGACGAATCCTTGCTTGGAACCAAGGCTGATTTCTTGTCCTATATCCAATAGTGTGTGTGTGTTTCCATCTCTAATGTCTATCATCAATAAGTCAAGTTAAATAAGTAAATACATTAATAAATAGATAAACATAGACTTCGCAATGTAAAACAGGTTTGATTTAATGAATGTGCTTGTGATTGTATTGTCAGATCTTTCTTGATATATGTATCGTTCATGTTAAGTATTATATAAATTAAATATAAGTAAAAATTTGAAATCCATCAATATCGATGTGTACTGAAAAGGATGTTAATAAATAAACAGTCAAATGCTAAGATGATAGGGACATCTAAACTATGAAATATTTTAATCCGAATTTCGAAGACCACTGCTTGTAATAATGTAACGCCAATAGATTTCCCACTATGATCTGAGGCAGTGTTACAATTGGCACTTTTTGTTAACAAAATAGTCATGTGACCCAATGCTGTGTACAAAATCTGTGACATATTTTTGCAATTTGCGTTTTGCATTTCGTCAACTTCAGAGCTGCGCCTGGTTAGTTTTCCATGCAAGGGTGTTTCAATATGTTCATACATGTAAGCTATTGTGATAAATAAACGTGCATCACAGTCATTATTATGAAGAAAGTTGCTTTATATTTATGTAAAATGCACTTTATTACTATTTTTAACAATATTTTTACCGTGTCACTTATATTAGATTTGTTTATTTCAAACGAAAAAGTCCCATAAAATGTTCATACAAAAATATGAATTTTTTAAGGATTCCTGTATTTTTAATTTTATACTTATGCTTTTACACTTATATATAAAATGTTGATAAAAATAGCAGCATTGCATTCTCAACAGGCAAATGTCGATGTATTGCATCTGAAACCTTACAAAATACGAAACCCGAAATTCTTCCAAACCAATTGGAACACGGCCTCAGTCACTAATCTAACTAATACATGTAATGTAACAAATTTCTGTTTGATATTTGGCTGCCCCTTCCCACATTAATTTTATTGTATGTAACTTAGGTTGCAGTGTTATTGCATGAGTTACTTTTGGCCGTAATCTTCAAGCATATTGATAATGCTTCGCTGGGGGAAAAGGGATTACCGCGAGAAAACCCACCGGGCAATGGCAACATCCGCCAGATTTTAACATGCGAAAATCCGCGTTTCGGATCGCGCTGGTGGAAGACGAGCGATCCAACTACTACATTATGTAGCCCCTGTTACGGAAAGATCAGAAATTAATTAAGGAGATATGAAATTGTAAAATGAAGTTGCTTTTTCTCACAATACATATCACAATTCATATTATTTAAAAGTTTTAATATATATAAATAAACTTTTATAAAGATAACAAAGACCTGTAATATTTGTATACCCTCTTAGATAATAATATGACATCACATTACGTTATAAAACACAAATATAACGGGTGGGCCAATCGTTTAGTTTGAATGACAAAAGGCGAGTTCCAATCCATCAATTTGGGGATTTAGGGTTTAGGAATTTAGGGTGGATGAATTCAAACGTCACAGCACTACCCGCAACTGAGTTTGAAACTACAAGTTTGCGAATATAGAGTCGTAATTTTCGGTAGAAAAAATTAATTTTTTCATTTCTTCGTCGATTTCTGTAATTAAAATTTTATTTTAAACGATATCTGGTCGCCTTTTTCGGCTTTGGAAATATGGCATTAGAATATTATTAACGTATTACTTGCGCACAAAATTACATCGGGATCCCTTAATTACCTTTATTATCGTGCACTTTATTAAATATGGCAGACACTTCTATTGGATTTCAGCCGAAACGCACCATACATGTGACGCGTTAATAAACAACAGAAGACGACTTTACAAGTTATTAAATAATTAAGTGTTGCTACTCCACCTCAGTAAACTTCGACCGTAAATCATCAAATATTTAGGGCTTAAACTTGGTCAAGCGGTCAATTTATTAACCTAAATAGCGAGCTCTTATCGGTTTAGAACACCGCTAATGTCTAAGAGATGTACAGTATACGCAAAAAAAAAAAAATGCGTAGATGAAGCTGAAATATTCCTTGCAAAATACAGATGCTTTTTCTGTGGATACACATTACACATACACGCCATATGTATATATGTATAATGTGTACATACATATAAGACACACAATCCATTACAACTCAAGCTGCAAAAAATGGCTTCTCTTGCAAATAATGCAGTTTGAATCTATTGAGCACAGTTGTGTGCAGATCGTTTTAAAAACTGGTTACAATTGTTTCATATACATTTAAGATCACTAGGTTATAACGTGCTGAATTTTAGGTGTGACAGCAGTTCGGTGTGTTGACCATAGTCAATTATCCGTCCTGACCACACAGCCAAAATAAATAACACAATATTTTAGGCAGTGTAGAATATGAGAAAACAATATTGTCATTTGAATTTATGCACCCAATTATTAAAAACTGGCAATTTTTTTATACACTGATTATTCTATAACGGAATATTTGTGGTGTAAAAGTGTGTACTGAATTAGAACGGGGAAGATGGGGTGAAGGTCACCGTGTTGTATCTCATCGCAGAGCGTAAGTAGGCTCTTAGCTCCACGCTGCCAGCTTCCAACCTTACTCCCTCCAAGATTTATTCCTTCAACGGGACTATGTTAAAGTCCATACCGTATAAGAAGGCCACTTTCTGACAGTCAGTGAGTGGCAACGTAATGTTTACGAAACAAACAAAGCGCCATTTACAAAATCCTGTATCAGCTGATGCACGAACGAACAAAAGTTAAAATTACGTTGGCTATTCTGAGTGCACTGCCAATGCACATCAGAAAAGCACAAAATGCGCGGATAAGAAAGAGTTCGCAGATTTATTAATACATTTTATTTTACGAGGTCACAAAACAATGGTTGTTAGCGTTAAAAACTAAACTTCGTGATAATGTAGTTATTTTTAAGTGTTCAAAATGAAATTTACAATAAAACGATACGACGTGGAAAAGTTTTCTGAAGTTGTGCTAACTTCAGAAAGGTTTTTCACGTCGTATCATCCATCTCAAACCTTGCTTTCAACACGTCCATGATATTAATTCCAAAAGCATACAGAAATATTGCATAATATTGTTGAATTATTTTTTCTAATAATTTGACGAAACGACACGAATTTTAAATATATTTCCAGCCCGTAACATAAGAATTATCAACTTTAAAAGATACGCTATCTCTTGGCCATAAAGAGAGTTACTCAAAACGTCGCCGTGACGTGCTGCGCGCTATCTATCGGATATTCTGTGAGCTATTACCAGCCAGAAATGAACCTCTTTCTTTCGCAATATTTAACGAATTTACAAACATATGCCAATAGTTATATTTTTCCACGAGCTCTGCATAATTTTTAAAGTAACATATATTTCATCTACAACGATTTGGAGTACAAGTAATTTATATTCGGCCGGTAATCGTTTGTCTACGTAANTAAATTATACGCCATGTTGTTCTCTCGAAACCCATCTCCTTGATTCCGGAGACACGCGTGAATAGTTTTTAAGCAATTCTAACGTTATTCCACGTCACATATTTCCAACTTGTATATATTAGCTATAACGTCCAAAGTGTAATAATAGATACAACAGACCGTCTCGCAAATTTTAACCCAAATTCACTATCTCGGACAAATTAAAAAAGAGTTATCAAATATCTAATTATTTGCAACATTTTATATTTTTAACTTTATAACCTACTTATATTTTTTGACATATGTCAGTCTTAAAATATCTTAAAATTTGTTTAGCATTACAGTACAATGAGAAGTGGATTAGCTGACAGCGTGTTGATAAAAAATACAGCCCCGACTTGACGGACCAGCTGATGGCGGAAGGATACGTAGTCAGATGTAAACAGTGGCGCTACATTCGTCGAGCTGTCAAAAAGTGGCCTTCTTATATGGTACAGAATATACCTGGAAAAAGACACGTGCATTCCAAGAATGGCGATTGTGTTTTGTTACTTATACTTGTCGCTGGTATCGCCATATTTTGACGGACAGCTGAACAAACAAGAGAACTTTGAAGCTTTGTCTTTTATGTCCACCAACAGGTGCGACACTTACATGCCGTCAGCCAAGGATACCAGGCCCTTAACGGGGAGTCTTCTCGTACTAGTTCCTAGTTGAAAGCGTGTAGAGCTGGCAGGCTATCCTCAAATATCGTTAAGAAAAAATATACAAGAACCGAATTTGTCATGAACGTGTGTGCACGGCATTAGTTCAGTTATGTTTCTGCGGCCAGAAAATGCAATGAAGGTTTGTTGTCTGCGCACTCGTATTTTACCAAGCGAATAAACTTTAGTTCCGGGTGGAAATTTTAACTTTAAAATAATTTTCCTTTTACCGTTAGAGGGGTTACTTTCCTATTTTAATAACTGTGATTATCAACCCTTGGCCCGTGGGCCGCATTATAACCCCTCCCCCCTCCTTGGTTCAGGTTATGCGTCCCGCGAACTTATTTGTTAAATTTAAGCAATATTGTTTGTTTCGAAAAAACAAAACACAATGTCGCAGGAATTATTCTTTTATAAGGCAGGTGGCGCATACAAAGAATGTCGAAGCTAAAAAACACGTACAACGCAGTATGTGAGTGAAACGCCATTCTCGCGCCTGTTGCGCTCGTCGTGGCCTGCTGCATGTCTATTAATATTTTTTTTGTAAGCCGATGTAGGCAGGTTGAATCCAATCAGTTTTATTGGCAGCGCCACAATATCCTATTTAATTTTTATTTCATTGTGTGCTATGTAATGTTCTTTCTTCACGAGCCTTGATCGGTGTACAGGTCGCCAGGGAAGTTGCTAATATACAATATGTGTTTGGACTACATGTCGAAATTCAAACCACGTAATCTATGTACTGATATAAACAAGAAATCCTGGTATCAATATCATCTGAAAATTCGTCTAATATATTTTTATTTAAATTGAAGTTAGAAAAACAGCGCTAGGAGTGCGCAACTTCACGTACCTGCGTGCACAACAGTTGCATATCACGAAGGCGAACGGAACTGGCGCGTCATGTGGAGAGCTCCTGTATGTATGGCATCATAAACTGGAGGTACGTGGGCGCCGCTTGTAGTTGCTTGTTAGTACGCGTGTGTCAAACTACATGAACAATTGGAAATAAGTAATTGAGTAGTAAAGGTCACAAGAAGTGATTACATTTTATTTCCAACAACACACAATTAGCAGTATTGGCGATCTAGGGACTGCACGTATTTTCATGAATGTTCCGAACATTTTGTTACTAGGATTTATTTTTTATATTAGCCTCTGTATGCAGTGGTATGAATTTCGGCATGTAGTTTAAAACCACCTTGCATATTTTGCAACAGTTTTACCCAATGGAAATTAATATGTATTGTTTTTCAACCATCGACCTTACCTTTCAACTTGTGATAAGTCAAAGTTCGGAATTCATTTCGTGCATTTAGTCCATTATCACCTCAGTGGCTTAAAATCTCGTATTATTTTACCCATAAAATACATCTAGTCGTGGCTTTGAAGACATTTTGACAAACTTACCTCCGCAACTGTATATAGGTGTTGGACGTTTACTTAATTACTACTTGTCTGTTCCAAATTTGTATTGAAAATCTGTATTGAAAAACATGTTAATATTTTGACAATTTTATTAATATCAGGTCTGAACAATCATTTGGCTAAAGTTTCTTTCAGGCGGACCTAAATATTCTAACACACGCACAAAAGGATACAAGAAAAGTAAGTTAATATTTTACGAGAGGGACAACATGTCCGGGAAATACGTGGTTTGGCCGTTATGTGGCGGAAGTATTACATCGCTTCGGACATAGGAAGAACGATAACTACAAATCTAATAAGTAAGACACCTCCACCACCCCAACAAGAGCATGCCATTTTAATTATTACAAAAAGTATTAGAGTTATTGATCTCCAACTTCATTACAAATCGTGCATCGGAGGTGCAGAGATCGAGTGTAACACGATGCAGCTTCAGCGTCATTTAACATAAATGTGGGGATTCATCTGAACGCCACATAACTAAATGTACGTACTGGGAGAGGCGGGACTGTTCCATGGCCGCCACGGTCACCAGTTCTTACATCCCGGTCTACTTTGCTTGGAGTACTGCATGAATCCACGCCGCGGCTGAAATGCTTAGCACACAACCAGGCGTCTTTGACTGTGTGCAAGGTTGTGCAGCAGTTAACCTTCAGACTCGCACTCGAATCCCTCTTGATTTCGGTTTTCTATTGCTTCCAGAAATCATCCCAGGCAATGCTGAGACGTTCCTTACTACAGGCTACAGCCGATTACTTCTCCGTTCCGGCTTCTTTGAGCAACTTAGTCCGTCTCTAATGACCTCGCTGTCAATGGTCAAACATGCCTACCTGCCCACCCACACTGTCATTCAGTGCTTCACAAGAATTAAAGAAAAGTTGCTTAATCCAGCCCAACAAATTACGGGAATATAAGTCCAGGAAAATATTATTTTTAAACAGTTATATTAAATTCATGATTTCGAAAGTTTTAGTAAATAAGATCATATAATTAAAGGATATCTAATTCAGAAGCACATTCTCAAACATTAAAAATACATTCCTGGCAGAATGTAGGGGCAAATATTAATGTACTTTTTGTTAGCTTCTAATTTACTTTTATTCTCATTGACGAAAATTTTGGTTTTCAAAATAATTTATTATGGTTAATGACTGGAAAATGTCACGTTTAGAACGACCAGTACTAGATTCCACAGTCCTATGAACTTTTGAGTCTCAGCTCTCAGTTCGTTGGCTGCTGCCCCAGTGTGTAACCAGTTTCATCTCAAACTAGGTGTCACGGGATCCGGTGCTTGTTTTCTTGCAAGTATGTTATTGGCTCGGAGTTCACCTGGGCGTGTCTAACAAACGACGATCAAATTGTAAACATAGTAGAAATGCATATATGATTGAAGTCTAGCTTGTGCTAAAATGAGTTCACGAAATTTTCCAGTGCCTACATATGGTTTACATTGAAATTTAGTTTTAGAATAGTAAATTGATGACAGAGAATTTACAGCCTCAAGAGGGCCCGATATGTTCCCAATACTTGGCTAGAATGGCGAATATTAATAATGTTTATTGGAGTGTTAAGTTTTATGTAATAATGCAGATTGAATGGAAATTACAATTGTTAAACCAATATTTTTTGATCTTGGTAAAATATATTTAAAACCCTACTAATTAATGCCAGCATAACGTAAATAAATGGTTGAAACTATGATCGTTATATATGTTTTGTAAACGTTTAAACGGAACTTAGAAAAATGTGGTAAATAGTTGGTTAGTAATTTTTAGTAAACCCCTTACTGTTTCAATAATAACTCTACTTTAGGCTAAAAATACATAAACAGAATACTTCAGGCTGTTATTTCCACCTTAGCTTCTCGTAGGAAAATTCGGTATATTTTGTTCATATCCTTCAATAACTTCCTTTCGATCTGAAGATAATCATATCTTGATAAGCTACGATGTGGTACCCATTTTCACCAAAGTACCAGTCACTGAAACACTCAAAATTCTGCCTAAACACCTTGGAGAAGATACTTTTAGTAGAGCCACGGTTAAGCTCACGGAACTCTGGATGTCTTCAACATTTGTCTTATTCAGAGGCCAGATTTACATACAAAATTGTGCTGCTGTGTGTTTATCACTCTCCCCTCTTATAGCAAACTTTTTATGGCCGTGTTTTGGAGAAAGGTATCAGTACCGCCAGTTGTAACTGAAATCCTTGTATGTATATACGTCGCCGACAACTTCGTTATTTGTAACCATAGGGGAAATAAACTTCAAAGGTGTCTGAAGCATCTGAAGAGCATCCACCCTAGCATCCAATTTACAATGGAAATGGTAAATGACTAAAATTACCCTTCCTACATGTACAGGTAATGAGAAAAGAAGGACCCTAAACTGGACGTAGTGTTTACCTTAAGCCAGCACACACTGGACAAAGCTTACAGGTAAATTCCTATCACCCACAATCACAAAAAAGAACAGTCATTCCCACTCCGATTAGCGATGCCAGGGAAATTTGCGAAGGGGACGAACTTAGGGAAGAGGTTATAAATCTGACAACCACCATCAAATCAAACGGCTACTCAAAAATAAAACTGGAGTAACCAGATCCAAGGATAGAACAACAAAGAACGCCTTCCCAATACAGCCCTTATGTAAAAAGAGCCTGATAAACTAGCCCGACTTCTCTGGAAACACTATACACACAATAGTCAAATTCATAAAGGAGATTGAGGTTTCTCTGTCATCGGTGAAAAATAAAACACTAGCAGAAAACCTCGCTGGGATATTCAGAATAACCTGTTCATGTGGCAAGGTAGATACTGGGCAAACTGGCAGAAGAATCGCCACCAGAATTAAAGAACACATCCGATACATCAAATATGAAAATCCACAATCAGCCAAAGCAGGACTGATTTTGAAAAATTAAATACCATACTTAATATATCAAACAACATGAAAAGCTACATCCGATAATAGTTCTAAATATTAAAACATATTCACAACATCAAAAGGAAAGTTGACTGTAAATTAGGCAAAACTTTAACACCCCTTTTCCCAATTTTCGTAAAACTCATGAAGTAACATGTTATGCTTACCTGAATATTGCAAATGCAATGTCGACCGAAACGTCGGGATTTTCTTCGACTTCGACGAGTTTAACTCAAAATCCAAGAAGACTCAGTAAACGGGCAATGAAGCCTGTTTATTAGATGAATTGGGTGATGGCTTACGTACTCTACTAACATATGAGTCCATAAGTGTTGGGAAAAAATCTCAGTCTACATAAAATTCTCTTCATTATTTTCGTATAAATACAGCACTGATGTAATAGGGACCTTAGCAGTTTGTTACAGTTTTTTAAAATAAATAATTGCTTTGTTCCCAGGCAAGAATGACACAAGTAACTACATAGCTAATTTTTGAAAGAACCGTCCCCTATACAACTGTATGCCATGAACATATAAAGCAAAGTGACCGGTTAAAGTGGGCAGAGATACATAAATATGGTGCCATCCATTACTGTGAATATGTCATCTAGTAAAATGAATCTCGTATATTTATGGGTGCGAATAACGATAGGCGTCATGTTCATCGCAGTCATCAGGAAGCCCGAGTGAAGACTGTGTGCAAGGTATGGTTCAAGGAGGTGATTGTCTAATGACCTTGCGGGTGTTCTGTTTTCTAGAAAATGGGATTCTTTGTTAAAGTGACACAAAATATGACCTTAAGTGTTACATTGCACTTCTGTACAACCAAGATTTGCCTTTTACACATTTTCTTACACAGGAACATTGTATTCCGAATTTATATTTCAAGGTGACAATTATCGTGTTAACAGGGCTGAAAATGTGACTGTTGGGAATGGTGAACATTCAGGAGTATTCATACATCAGGAATGGCTTATGAAATCCCCAGATTAAAGCTCTCCTGAAAACCTGTAGCTCTTACTAAAACAACGACAAAAACACCGGGGAAGGCAACTACGAGCTCTGGCTAAACTGCAAAGTTCTTTGAGGCAAGTGTGGCTGAACAATGATGTTGCCTACTTTCGGACGTTTCACCGGTCTGTAACAAATCGAATCGCAGATGTCCTTCGTTTTCGTGGAGGGGCCGCAGTGAAAAAGCAGCTAGAGCGTTCACCTCCCACGACAGCGAACCTGGTTCGACTCTCGGCGGGGTCGCTCCCGGATTTTCGCACGTGGGAATCGTGCCGTACTATACTGCTGATCGGCAGGGGTCCTCGGTGTTCTCCCATATCCCCCTTCCTTGCATTCCGGTGATGCTCCACACTCACCTGACATAGTCCTCATCGGCTCTCAAGATTACGTTGTTAAGAGCTGCCCAAATCTCTCCACTCCACTCGTTAAGATATTACACACTACTATGTACACTTCTGTCACAGGTGACAAATATTACATAGTGAGCTTATTTTATAATTAAATTAGCGTAATATTTACACTAGTCCGTTGTCGGTTACTAAAAAATTTCCAGACGCCCTGATAAAGTTCTATTTTTAGGCTATATGCTCATGCAAACAAATCTTAACCAAGTCTAGGAAATTACACCAAAGTGAAAACTTAAGAACCGCATTCGTGCGCACTCAGGGTAATAATATATTTCATGAGAACGACCTCTTATTAGACAATTACCAGCACACACATTTTCTCAATGTTTTTAGTCATTAGAATTAAAAATGAAATATTATTTTATAAATAAAATATAAGTAAGCGTTCAATTAAAATAAAAAATAATATAGTTTAATATTGACAGAATTATAAAATGCATGTGATACATGACATATTTAGAAATCAACCAAGCACTTCGTTAATGGGGTGATTTTTAAAAGTTTGATTCAATAAGTGTGAGAAAACCGCGATAAGAATGATATATTGTAGTATGTTTATAGGAAGTTTTATTACATATGAAACCTACAAATATGTTGGGAGTTACCTTTTAAAACAGCATGCCAGAGACTCTCAATTTATTACAAAATTACATCTGGCACTGTTCTCTCAGTTCAGAAATACTATACATTCAAAATCACCTTAAATAATTAAAACTCATTTGGCTCGCTTTGTGTTAGAATCAATAATAATACATATTCGTAAAATTACAGGGTTTTCCCCACCCTCATATCACCCTCAAATTCTTTTGCCACTTTCTGAATATTTTGCTGCTTCTGCAGTGTTGCGGATTTATAGAAGAACAAATTTTGAAATACTAGCCTTTCACATTTTACTCAATATATGTGTCCTCTATGTAGATAGTTATATATGAGAATAAATAAAATAGTATAATGGTTGTGGAACTCTTTTATTTCATGAAATGTTAACAGGAAACATTAACATACCAATTAATTGTCATATTTTCGCTCTATATTCTTTGCAAATAACTATCTAGAAATATTAATTTAAGCTAGTATGGGTCAAGGATGCGTGTAGATTACTATGCTACTAATAAAATGACTTTCTTTCATTATTCCTGGCCAATCTGCCGAATATGTTAAAACTAATAGATGACCGAGTGAAGTTTACTTTATATACTCTAAAGGCACGCAGTTTTTTTCTAGAAAAAACAAGGCCAACACTAATTAAAGTTAAAATTCCCCATCTTCCTGCAATGACTTTTAACAATTTTCACTAACAACTTTAAATATATTTTTGTAACCGGAAATCCGTATCACAAGTAAGAATGGTGTGTTCTCTCACATGAAGGGGCCACGGTGACTTAGTGGCTAGACTGTTCGCCTTCCACCACGGCGAATCGTGTTCAACCCCCGGCCGGTTCACTCCGGATTTTCTCAAGTAGGAATCGTGCTGGACGATGCCGCTGGTTTTCTCGGGTATCTTCCGTTTCCACCACCCTTTCATTCCGGCGCTGCTCCATACTCACCTCACTTCACCCTCATCGACTCTCAAGACCTCGATGTTAAGAGCCACCCAAATCTCTTCACTTACTCATTCTCTCACACGATAGCGATTCAGAACGTTTTTGGACATATAAAAGTAAGTTATCCCTATATACAAGCGGATTAGGTATCTTTGTTGTGTGTAGCACAGCCGTGTGAATATGAGCACGGATATTTTACATCTTCGGACATAAAGTGAATAATGCAGTGTTCAGAATAACATATTTCATTGTAATTACCACTTACACTACCCACACTTCCCTTCTTCCCGCTTATATCCGTTAAAAGTTGAGTTTGAATCACTCAGAATATAGAGTTAATTATGTAAATACAGACATTACAGAGTACATTTATAAATAAAATTACGAATGTCGAAATATTGTAATTAGACATGCAGAAACATCTGCCAAGCAGATTGAGTGTATATTTTAATTCCGAAATGGTACGACGCACATTAATATTAGCTGTTGGTAAATACTGCCATTTAAGATCTAGGCCAATCATCTTTATATCTAACTAAATCTATGGCGTAGTTTTTTTTAATAGTTCCCCAAATTAATTTAATTGTTTTTTTCCTTGTATTGGATATACGGACTAATATAAATTAAACGTAAAACACATTCGGTGATTCCTAAAACCTGTATGAATGTTACAAGTTGGAATAAAATACAACTAGACTAAGTGCGCTTTAACAACAGCCAATGAAGAGTCTCGCACCGATAGTGTTACAATAGTTCCAGCTATGGAGATCATTTTCGGGATGTTCCCCTTTCTCGTTCATCTATTGTTATTTCCCTTTAAGCTATTCCGCCCGAGGAAGTGCGTGCCAGATGGCCCTAATGATAAGCGAGAGGCACGTGCCCGCTTTCTCTCTGTTGCAAACATTTTCAGTCGTCCTCACTCGTTATGTTATTACGGTTGTTGCAAGTGAGGGAGTTAATATATTTGGGCGGCTCTTAACATCGTGGTCTTGATATCCGATGAGGGGGAAGCGAGGTGAGTATGGAGAAGCGTCAGAATGAAGGGGCGGGAGGGGACGGGAGATCGCTGAGAAAACCCGCCTACCAGTGACATCGTACGGCACGATTCTAAGGTTTTTGTAGGCAGTGTCACTGAGAATCCCAACGCCTTGCGAGATTTCTATCTCCACTACGTGACGAACATCTCTCCCTTTTTATTCTTATAATCTCATTCATGCCCGTTAAGTTCCCGGGCGACAAGAATAATCCGCCTACACTTCGAAAAGTGTTTTGTCGAATAAAACAAAGTTTGTGTGGCGCAACCAAATTAATTTTTTGTATAGGGGCAATGAAATATTTATTGTTCAAACCAAACTATTGTGTTCTTCTTATTTGGTTACCCCAAACTGTAAAATTTGGTTGGTGCGACTAAAAATTAAACAGTATCGGTTATTATAAAAAAAACTAATTAAGCGTGACCGAGCCCCAAACCTGCATCACGTGAACACGATCGTTACGCCCTAGCAACATCAGTTAAAGTGACTCCTAACGAAAACGGAATGTTTTTAAATACACACATTCAAATACTGGCCAACGTACGTAAATAAATTATTCGACAAAGTAATTTGTTGGGGCTACTAAATACATATTTGGTCATATACAGACAAGTATTTTGAAGGCTGTAACAAACCTTTTCCTCAGTGACTCCTTGAACTTGGAAACAGTCTTAAGTTAGTGGTTTTCCAAGAACAAGTGGCAATTTCCAGATGTTGTCTGACAAATATTGTCTATGTTGTAGTTATATATTAAGCAATATGACTTTCACAGGAAAATATTTTTCGTTGGCAAACTTTTCGCATTTCTACATCCCGTGATCACAGTTTCTTATGTATCGCGTAAAAATAGAAACAAACTAGGGAGCATATACAAACTTATTTTGATTCAAAAACTTTTCAATAGCCTACCTCAAGGCATATTCACAGACTCATAAAATGTTCCTCTTATATCATACTTGATATTTAAATCAAGTAGAAATATTTTGCGTAAATTCAGTTCATGCTCTGAAGGCAAATTCACGTTGTCATAAAAATGTCATCTATAACTTTCGTGATATAAATAGAGTATAAACCTTTTAAGTTTATTCAGTCAAAGACACTCTTAATTCAAGGTAACAACTTAAAATGGTGGGTATAGTGAAACAGATTAATATGGTGCATTTCTTATTATTTGTTATATAAAAATTTTGTATTTCTATATGTTTTTCATTTGTGCACTCCAGAGACAGTACAATTGTAGTTCGGTTCGATAATTACGTAAAATGTAGGCACCTGAAAATATTTCCTGAGTATTGTACTACTTACAAATATGTTAGTTTGTATAGGACTGCATTAAATCTTAATCTGGTAATATATTTTGTGTAAAAATATATTTAGATAATTTCCTTTAATATTTTTCTTCCCCTAAGAAATAAATTGCATAATTATAATAATTGTATGTTACCGCTAATCTGTTAAATATAAATACACAACATATGTATAAATCTATAACACACCAACTGCTCCCTGTATGCGTGACTCCATGTTGTAGCTCAGGAGTGTTACCCTTTTCTAGCTTTTACTATGCAGAATTTAGAAGGCAAATTTTATCTCAACGTTGCATTGTGGGTTCGCAGAAGTCACCTTCAAAATGTCGAATGGTCTCCGTAACGAGCAGGCGTATTTAAACAGCATCACGGTCTTCTGTAGTGCCATATGTGTAACACAACACAACGCGTCATCATCATCTGAGATCAAGATTTTTAAATGAAATTACGTAATTCCGTCGCATCAGAAACAAGTTCACTGGAGAAACTATTGGTGAATCTTCTATTTGTCTTTGTGTTTGCACGAGGTAACGTGACTGTTTGACGGATAATTGTGGAAATACGTATTTTCTACAGAAACCATGTATAGGCTATTCACGGTCAAGTGAGCACTTTTTGAAGCCCTATCATCTGGAATAATAGTCAATAAATGTATTTTATTGTAGCCATAGACGTAACGAAATAAATACACTGGGTTTATTACTTACATGCCAACATGTATGTAAAAAAAAAGTGGTGAAAGAACAAAAAATTGCTGATAGGACAAAAGTAACTAGGGCCTCAAAAGCGCTCACTATAACGTGAACCGCCTTGTAAATAATATAAGAGTAAAATAGAATTACAGTTTCTGAAACCGATCTTTGCCTACTTATAGTTGTTACTTAACACAAACTTCTTTTGAATTAGTACTCAGTCAAAATAAAACTGACTTAAAAATTTCTGAGAATACCAATTTTAATGAATGGTCAACCCTTCCTTTCCTAAAAGTTCCATAAGAAGTGTAGGTCGTTATGAGAACGTACGTTTTTTTTCTGTTTCTATAACACCTATGTTACAGTTGAAGGCACAATTTTCGGTTAAGTTTCAAAGGTACGACTTGTGTTACTCGAGACGTCATTACAATGTCATCATCGAATAGGTAATTATGATGAAGCAAAAAGGTGTGGTAGCGCCTTTAATGTGAGCGTACATTTTCGCTGACCGCCTTCTGCGAGAAGATCTGAAACGTGCACTTCTATCTGATTGGCTACCGAGTACTGTGGAAGATTCTCCATTGTCTTAGCTGTCGGCTGGCACGCTGATTGGTGGACAGCGTTCCAACATGTTGCTTGCCAGTGACGTCATTTTGCTGGCGTCTGCTGCTGGAGTTGGCTGTAGAAGCGAAATGCATTCTTAAGTACTCTGAGGCACCATATAATAACGATTTTGAGGGTGTTTCAGCATCAGGTACAGTCAATTGGCAAAGTTAATGTAAGCGCTTAGAACTTGCAATATGAACTGGAAAGGGCAATTATTTAATTTATTTCTACTGTACATAATTTTAACAATATAAATAATTATATCTACAAGTATAGATACAAACTCGTCTCCCGCAGCCAAAACCATATACATGCGTTTCAAAGAGTTAGATCACGGTACTGTTTAACAGAACTGTGAGTGGTTTGATTAAATATGCCTTGTGCATTGCGCTCTAATGCTCTACGTTATAGAAGAAGTAATTCAAGACTTCATAAACGTGGTTTTTAATTTCCTGAAATTCTGTTGGGTTTTTGAAGACCCCTTTTAGTTTTTCTTTCAAGTTCTTCTCAATATAATATTTCAGTAGTGAACTAACAATAATTTAGCTGATATTTAAGACATACTATCAACACATTCGTAACCTCGCTGAAAACATGCATTTCATACATAAATAGTAAAAATAAAAATAGTTTTTACGGGTATTTCCTCAATTATTTATTAATACTTATAAAGAAACAATAATTACTGAGTAGAGACATCAGGAAATTTGCTGAGTCATTCTGGTCACAATTTATGCATTCTTCTAAAATGCAACATTAGTTTCATAAAGTAAACTAAATCACTGATACTTGCAAAATTGTTCTGCAATAACATTGGTTCGTGTGATAGAGAAGATAACGGAGCTTCCACTTTAGTGCATCAATTAGTTGAAGCCACAGTGCTAGTTAGATATGCAATAGCCCACACACTTTCCTACACTAATTTTAAAATAAGCATTTCAATAAATAATTTATAAAGTAGAGCATTTATTTACTTTATGCAAGAGACCATGCATTTAGTACTTATTTTTGTATTTCCGTCTAAGTTTTTGATAACTGAGGAAAATAGCTGTACTCTGGTATCCCTGTTTTCACAACGCTAAATAAAAGGATTTCTGAAAAGCTCTAATGCTTGAAACTTTGTTCAACATCACGCATTCTTACACGTGTCAAGTTAGTTGACGATGGAGTTTAAGAGTTTTCGCTGTATCCATAAAACATGAACGTAGTAAGAATAAATCTTAAGTCGCAGCTTTCTTATAACAGGTCACTGGGGTACATCGAGGAAAAATTCATAAGACAAGCCTGTGTCAAAAAGAACACTAAAAGAGATGAGTCTTTATTGAATTAAGAAGTAAAATTTTTCTCATATTAGGTTTAAAACATTCGTAAATAATTTTGTAATAATTTCATACGTTGCTGTTAGTAAAGGTACCATTAACAATGACGAGGAAAATAATTAGAAGTTATCGCCATTCAAATACTACAACATCACATATGTGTGCTAAAAAATTTAATCGCAATTTTTTTAATACATTACAGCTCCGTAGATATAAAGGAAATAATCACTGTAGCTACTTGGGAATTAAACGATGGATTATTAACCCGCATGTCACAATTAACTTTACACATTATCCAGACACTCAGTGTTCCATCTCCAGTAGTTGTAATAAACTAGTGCTTCAGATCCAACTTTAAAGATACGTACCGCCCTTGCGATTCACCTCAGACAATATGTCGTATATATGTTATCAGTTTTTTTGTGATTAACCTGTGTAGTCGATATGGTATTTATTAATTTTTTTTTATTATTTGTTGTTGTTGTGAGAGAGGAGAATACATCCATATACACTTTGAGAGACACACTTGGAATACACGCACTTAGAGAAACCCCAGGGACACACATTGGTAAAGCAATAATAATGTGTTGTGTGTGCTGATGGTGTGTGTTTGATGTGAGGGGTTTCTGCATATACCATGCAAAATAGACTGAAGTGTACCNTTCTGCATATACCACAAAATAGACTGAAGTGTACCAAGTGTAAAGTGACACAAGATTCCCTCTTACACATCAATTATATAGTTTCCTCTCTCCAATCAACCTCCACAAATAGAATAATCCACTGGCACTTGTGGAGAACATTATCTGCTTAAATGAGAGATGAAATTTCTCTGAGCAGTACCTAGGGTTTAGTAGGGGACTAGTCTCTACCATTTGCAAGTAGAACATTAAAAATAGATCATTAATTAACTTAAATAAAGTGAATGATTATAAATTGAAAGATTATGCAAATTAAAATATTNCATTAAAAATAGATCATTAATTAACTTAAATAAAGTGAATGATTATAAATTGAAAGATTATGCAAATTAAAATATTCAACATTTAACACACACTTGCAAGCATTAAATTCCCTTAGTCTGCCAAATACATATATTACTCTTTCATTCCCATTTAACATACATAAGCACTGCTCATTCCACAAGATCAACTAAAATTATTTTAATTTTCCTCAGTTTTGAGCGCCAGCCAGTGAGAATGAGATTGCTTTCCATCTCAGGGTACTCTAATGGGCCGAAAAGTTCTCCATTTCCTGACGTTATATTTAAATAAAATTTTTATGAGTGACTGTCCAAACAAAATAAAAAATATATCAGTATGAGATTAGATGTTTAAAAGTATTTAAAAATGTACCTGGTAAGGTACTTTTGCTTTTTCCGGGTATGCCTTCCCCTGGCCATTATAAAAAAAAGATGCAAATTGACTAGGCTTATATCTCCTCATATTTTTGTAATCCAATAAATTTTGGGCCTCTTATTTACCCTCTCTCTGCTCTATTATGCTTTAGAACTTATTACAATATAATATTAAATTTCCAATACACTTAATATCACAAAATACAAATTTTATTACACCAGCTTATGTAAGACCAACTGGTATGGTTGAAGCCTAGCCCGAGAAGAAGGAAACTAGGTAGGCTAGCAACCCACTTCCCATATTTTGGCGCAAATTCATGTATCCAATCATAGCCAGCATCCGCCCTGGAGCTGTCTGAGATGTGGATAACGCAAATACGTCAATGACGTTTACCTGTCAAAATCATATGGTAGCTGCTGACGTAGGTTTGTTTACATGGCGCGCGTCCTCGATGCCGCGCACGCATTCATCTCCGGCGCTCGTGAGCCACTGTTACGATAGCGTGAACAGGTCTTAATTCGATGGCCGTCCTGAACACGCCATCACTCATGAGCAGTAATTAGGATAGCCAGTTGCCACAGTTGGGACTCGCATTGCCCAAACCTCGGCAAGCAGGAATGCCCTACCCTCTACCAGCCAGGGAATCAGACCATGTTGCGTTATGCCACGCCGATATGAGGGCAATGCAGAGTGGCGGCAGGGGTCTTACTCCACGTGACGCCGGCNCGTTATGCCACGCCGATATGAGGGCAATGCAGAGTGGCGGCAGGGGTCTTACTCCACGTGACGCCGGCCGAGATGAACGTCACAAGACGCCTGCTGTGCCGACCGCCGTAACTCGTCATACTTCATCAGCCTTCGGATACAGATCAAGGTGGGACAATTACAATACACTAACGTGGCTCTCAGTAAAATAGTGGATGTAGTTAACTTAACACTGCTTCCCTGACCATATAGTATTTTATGTAATCATCAGATGTTTTATTTTATAGCCGTAACATATAGCTCCTTGTATTTATTTACCACACCTACTCTACCATCATGAGTTCCCCCCAACCTTAACAAGTACGGTTTGACCACAATATAAACAAAGTATAACACTACTAAATACACTACTAAACAAGAAGTAAACATATTGAAACAACTTTTTACATGAAATAAGCAGGTTTAAAATACATTGTGTTCATTTTTCACTTCTTTGTTTGTAAACAAACAATGTTTACTTTTGCCACGACGTCTTTATAAATTTAACGTCTGTCAAAAAAAACTATTAAAAAAGGTGGCAAAATGTATTAAAAAATGTTAACAAAAATACTGCTACAAAAACACAGAAATATTTACATTACATTTCAATACATGGAAAAATAATTCAAAACACAAAAAAATATATATAAACAAACATAACGAATCTCTCTCTACACCTGCAGCCGAAGTTTGTCGGTCTAACTTAACATCCTCTTGCAGGAAAACTGTATTCCATAAAATTTCAAAGTATATCTACGACATCAAGAAGTAACATACTAAATTCATTAAAAATGTTTCCAGTTAACAATTGTTTAGTGACAATGTAACCCCAGTTTTATACAAGTTGCCGGTTGGTTAACGGATAGATTTTACAGTCATAAATAAGAAAATAATTTTAACTAAAATATTGTGACAAATCCTAATTTGTGGCTTGTTATGAACCTGTTATCCCCACACCCATCACGACCGTTGATGACTTTCTATGTGCTCATTCCCTGCGTATTTTAGGCACGGGCACGAATATCTCTAAGAATGATAACTAGTCCGTCATCGAATATGGATCAAGTGGAACAACATTTTTTTTCCCGTTATGTCGTAATGTTCGTTTTTCATTTGTTGCTGTTTTTCCCATACTGAATATTTTAAGTTCTGTGGCCCTATTCCTTCTATACGATCTTTAATAGCTAGAGAACTTACCGTCATACTCCATAACTCAAAATTATTTGCCAACCGCCTGTTCGGTTAAATGCCTATTAGCAAAACATAATATTGATACTAAAACTACAGTTTATCTATTAAATGAACCAAACTTTTTCTGGAACTCGTAGTTTCACAAATTTACACCGACAGCACTGCGTACTTGTAATAGCATTATCTATTTTCCATACTTGGGATTAACAATTAAAAAACTAACTATTAAAATTAATCGCTAAAAATAGTGCAATTTTTAACGTGTTGGTTAATGTAAAACTAATTAACTTTTAATTTTTAATCTTCTTAAATATCTGGTTAACTATTAAGACTTACGTTAGTTAATTTTTCAATTGCTTGGAAGCCGAAGATGACAACAAAATATATGCAAATGCCATTAATATCTTGAGAAACTTCTTAAAAATACGCAACATATTTGACGGCTGACGAGTTGCACCCCACGATATAAAGATCGATACACTGACGTAATGTACTGAATCGAATATTATCGTTAGGCACATGCAACGCGATGCTAAGAGCTGCCCAAATCTCTTCACTCTCTTCACTCTCCTCAGGCCTCACAACCTGCTATTTCTGGGAAGGAAGTTTAGCACGGACCATGTGGTGAAATTTGTGTTAAATCCACTATTTTACACCGACTCTCAGAAAATTATCTGCGAATTGTGTCTGAAAATATTTCCAGAAAACTCTTGAATACACAACCACTTCGGTGTATTCCCAAATATTTTACAATTATTAATGTAAACATTTTCATGACTAAATTTAGAATTTGTACACAAAATAGTACGTTAAATTTTTTTTCAGTAAATTAAACGGTCATAAAATAAACTAGAAAAAAATGGTTATCGTACGAAATGAGCTGCAGAACGCAACGCTGGATGAATTATGTTGTTACGGTAGGTGCTCGGGACAGCAGTCACTTGACAGCACGTCGCATATTCTCCACTAAGTTCCCCCGCTTACCAAGGAACCAGGGAAGGATCCAGGAAGAAGGAACTCATCCCATGAAGGATGGCGATGTTTTACAAGGTCTGACGCCGACCTGCCCGCTCTTGAGGCTATGGGATACCTGCCGGGAACGCACGCTTATTTCCCCGGCCGCCCACACACCTACCTACACCTCCCCGTCGTTATATATAGGCATGGTCGAGCGATAACGTAGCAATGTCTGGGGTACAAGGGGGGGGGGCAGCACGGGAGCGGCGCCACCCGGACGACGGCAATTTATGGCCACGATACTGATATATGCTTTTAACCACCTGCCGTAGGCGATGCACTCACTAGTTTGTCTCGGGTTTTACACAAGCGCTAGGATGTTGGGCCTTCGGTGGGGGGGAGTATTAACACTTTTAAGGACAGGAATTGTTAACAAAACAGTTTTGTAGTACTTGAATTATCGCCCTAGAATAGGAGCTGAATTATTGTTTACAGACCGGAATGGCGAGTTTCAAACTTTCAGTGACAATACTTGCGTTCAACTTAATCTTATCTCTCTTTCTCTTTCACTCTCCCCCCTCCTTAGTGTATGTTGTATGTGTGTTCGTGCAGTTATGAATCAAAGCAACACTTATTTTCTTCTAGGACCTAGGCTATTGTTTTAAACAATGTAAGCAAAATATATTTAATAAAAGGCAAAACTAAAATTTTTATTACAAACACAATGTAATTAAGAAAAAATCTTTAAAACCGGATATTTTAAATTAAATATTACAACAAAATTAAGTGTTGTGGTTTTAAACAGTAAATATATGTACTTGTTTGTGCCCAAGTGTGCAGAAACTCGAAAAATAAAATATTCCTTCTCATTCAATTGTGATGTTTCACACGACAAGATTACACTGACTTTATAAGTAATAAAAATACCATTATTAAAAATTTCAATAGAATAATTTTTACCAACATATTGTTGTTTTTTATTTACGTAAATACGTATAGATAAAATGTATTTTAAAAAGAATGAGGCAAGCAGATTACCATAAGTTATGAGTACTTATTACAAACTGACGTAGTCGCCAACCACTGACCATTAACCTAGTCCCTGCTGGCTCGACACTTATGTCCCTAAGGCTAACTATTTGCTTAATATTAAGAGGCTAACATAAAAATAATGAAGTAGACCTTTCAGTTCACGTTCACGTGTTTACACTTGTCTGGTGGGCACCGCCGTAATGAGGGAGTTACCTCGCAGTGCCCGTATTTACTCCCCTGTCTACTTCACACACACTTCCTCTTCCTCTCCCCAGCACACATTACCACATATACGGCATCAACCCTTACTTTCAGCCCAACGTTAGCAAATAAATCTATATCCCTCCACCGCGACCAACAACGATTGTTAGCTATCGGAACTATGTTGATGTGCTGCTACAGGTAATATCTCATAGGAATAATCCTCACGTTATCAATATGGTTATCGGCATTGCTTACTTTCAGTTCTAGTCACTTTTCGATAAAGGAGCGACATCAGGCTTCAACCACTTCTTGTTTCTTTCGTCAATATTTATAACGTACTAATGAAAAATGTTTCCAGCACTACACCCATTGCCGTCTACTTCGCATTCTTATTTCGTTCTGACAACTTGATTTATGCAGTCGTGGTATTCATCAGCAATTAACCGACATACTACTGACTGTACTAACACAGACACGTGACAAGCTTTCTTCCGCGCAGGAAAATACTACTAGAAAACACTCTAGACCTTTCGGTTTGCAAGTGCAGCTACTTGCTTCAGAGGCAAAGTCGGATGTTGCTGAGAGAAGGAAATAAAAAACATTTCAAACAATTCTACTACCGTCATTTCTAACGTACATCGCTGAAAATCTCACGTTACTATCACCATACGGCGCACATCCATGACACGCCATGTCAGCTATTGCTGTCAGCGGNTCGCTGAAAATCTCACGTTACTATCACCATACGGCGCACATCCATGACACGCCATGTCAGCTATTGCTGTCAGCGGGTCAAAGACTTCGTTCAGTAGGTTAGCAGCGACAAACAAAAACCGTGCGAATAGACTATCGTCAATACACGGCGCATGCGCACGTCACAGCTAACGGCCGTCAAATAATTTTCAATGTATGCGTGGGAAATAATCAGTATATAAACATGCATAATCACCTGTAAAAAAATATACCTCACGGAATATGAGAATAGATTTTTAATTATGTAGTAGGGTTTAAACANATAGATTTTTAATTATGTAGTAGGGTTTAAACAACAAGTTCGTTAAAATGTGAACTATTTTTCTGTGAGTTATGATTCAGTGCGAAGGTGAACCACTCGAATAAGACTAACTCACGTGGATATGTTTACCTCGGAATTAAATTAAGCATAAAAGAATTATAGAGCATTGTACAAGCCAACATGGAACAAGGTTTGTTTTCAGATGGACATGACAGCCGGATCCATTTAGTACCAGTCTCCTTTTCGTCGTGACTCGGGTGACGTGATACACAAGGTACTCTCCGATGTCTGCGCGAAATATCTGCGAGTCATCCTGGATTACGGTGAAATATAACTTGAAAATATAAATGTCTTATTACCTCATACATGTGTGTTGTTCTTGTGGTGCGTCCACACCATAGCATTATATTTCACAAGATAATTCGTTCTCAGAATAAATGTACCGCCAGTGTAAAGCAGTATCTAAGATAAAATAAATAATCAGTTTCTAAAATCCATAGCTAGGTTTTCAACTCTTATCACCATATCTTTTGGACAACAGTGTATCTAAAATATCACCAACAACAATAAAATATTGTCTCCATTATAGCTTAGCCAGCACAGGCTACTAATTAGTTGGGGTTCCTATTTTCGGGCCAGGGTTTAGCAAACTCTAACAACCGAATAACCTATTGGTGCAGACGGCCAATGCTGGTGTTGTTTTGAGAAAAGCAATCTCGGGGGATTTCCAGTTTTATTCGGTTTTGTAACACTCTGGCTTGGCCGAAGTTATTCTACACCGTGTTCTATGAGCTNTCGCTGAAAATCTCACGTTACTATCACCATACGGCGCACATCCATGACACGCCATGTCAGCTATTGCTGTCAGCGTGTCAAAGACTTCGTTCAGTAGGTTAGCAGTGACAAACAAAAACCGTGCGAATAGACTATCGTCAATACACGGCGCATGCGCACGTCACAGCTAACGGCCGTCAAATAATTTTCAATGTATGCGTGGGAAATAATCAGTATAGAAACATGCATAATCACCTGTAAAAAAATATACCTCACGGAATATGAGAATAGATTTTTAATTATGTGGTAGGGTTTAAAAAACAAGTTCGTTAAAATGTGAACTATTTTTCTGTGAGTTATGATTCAGTGCGAAGGTGAACCACTCGAATAAGACTAACTCACGTGGATATGTTTACCTCGGAATTAAATTAAGCATAAAAGAATTATAGAGCATTGTACAAGCCAACATGGAACAAGGTTTGTTCTCAGATGGACATGACAGCCGGATCCATTTAGTACCAGTCTCCTCGGCTGACGTGATACCCAAGGTACTCTCCGATGTCTTCGCGAAATATCTGCGAGTCATCCTGGATTACGGTGAAATATAACTTGAAAATATAAATGTGTTATTACCTCATACATGTGTGTTGTTCTTGTGGTGCGTCCACACCATAGCATTATATTTCACAAGATAATTCGTTCTCAGAATAAATGTACCGCCAGTGTAAAGAAGTATCTAAGATAAAATAGATAATCAGTTTCTAAAATCCATAGCTAGGTTTTCAACTCTTATCACCATATCTTTTGGACAACAGTGTATCTAAAATATCACCAACAACAATAAAATATTGTCTCCATTATAGCTTAGCCAGCACAGGCTACTAATTAGTTGGGGTTCCTATTTTCGGGCCAGGGTCTAGCAAACTCTAACTACCGAAAAACCTATTGGTGCAGACGGCCAATGCTGGTGTTGTTTTGAGAAAAGCAATCTTGGGGGATTTCCAGTTTTATTCGGTTTTGTAACACTCTGGCTTGGCCGAAGTTATTCTACACCGTGTTCTATGAGCTAGTTTGATATTTGGTGTAGATCTGGCGTGTTCTTTGATTAACTGTAAGATTTTGAATGTTCTTCTAGAAATCGTATAGTTTGATGGGCAAAACGAAGCAGAGGAAAATTATTCTACTTCATTTTGAGTTTATGATCTTTAAGCTGCACGCCGAGTTTAGACTTAAAGTTGATGTGTAGTTGCCTCATTTCCACGGTGGATGCGGGAAGTGCACACTAGTCCCTCTCAATGTAAACCATAGAAACCAAAGCAAAAATTAGCCGTATTTTTTACGCAAGTTTCGTGGTCAGAAACTACATGTTTGTACACTTGCGTTTATACGCTCGAGTCTGCGTATTGCTTAAGGCAAGTAATTGTTTCAAACCACCGCTACTGATCTATGACGTGGCAAATACACCACCAGTAACTGCCCAGGGGGGGGGGGGTTAGTAACTTAGGAAATTAATAAGAAATAAAAATAATTACTTATTTTTATTAGTAGGTTTACAAAATCACTATCATTACTGATGCGTCACTGCATGGTAATGTTTACTTTTACATGAGCATCGGGAGTATTTGGTGATGTGGTAGGGAGTTATACTCGCATTCCAGAAGCCGTGTATCCTATCCAGGCCGGGTACAGTTTTTATGGTCTCCCAAATACAGTTTACCAAACCCATTCCAGTTCAATTACGGAGCACTCCTTAAAATTAATTTTGCAAGTTGTTCATCAATCAAGTTAAGCTCTTGTTAACTTAACTCAGTAGAATTAAATATACGTAGTTTGTTATTTCAGATGCGCCAGAACGATACAAAATGGGCGGGGAAAATAAATCAAACAGTTCCTTCAAACTTTTCCAGTTAACCGTAACCGAACAATATAACTATGCATAAAACATATTTAATAGGTACCTTGTGATTAAATCACATTTTTAGTTAATGCGAAGTAGTACTTCCCAGTTTTTAGCCTACTTTCCGAAGTATGTGTGTGTATGTGTCTAATAATGTGTGTATCTCTGTGTGTCTGGGCTATGTGTCCCCTCACCTACTTTTCAATTTTTGAACGCGTGAACAGAATTCCACCGAAGTAGGTATAAATGTAGTACTAAGTAAGGACACTTGACTTTTATAGTTTTCGACTACGTTGGGCGCTTACTTTCAAAATGGCGGCTATTTAAATATTTAGGATGCTATGCCATATATAGGAAATCGTTACGCCNCGCTTACTTTCAAAATGGCGGCTATTTAAATATTTAGGATGCTATGCCATATATAGGAAATCGTTACGCCAATTAAAACCAAATTTTGTATGTTTGCAGCGTAAGGTGTAAACAACAATGAATTCATACGTAGATATAATTGCTGGTCTACCATTTATGTTTACATCTCAAAAATTACTCTACCAATTTTCACCAAATTTTGTAAGTAAGTAGTACTATTGTAGGCCATGTAAATTTATGCAATTAAAATAGATAAGACATTTACTTTCAAAATAGCGGCCATACAAATATTTTATGTTTATTTGGTATAACTACCATACATTTTAAACAATTTCAACCAAATTTTGTATTCTAACAGCATCATATTTGAAAAAAAAAAAAAAAAACTGCTCTTGTCGGCCATTTTGTAAGATAACGCTATATGAATTAATAAAGTTTTTGTGTAATATCTCGGGAAACAATTGACCGATTCCTACCAAATATGGCACACTAGTATTACTGCGGCAGGTGATGTTAACTGATACGTTTTATGTAGTTCAGACACTTTGACACCTGCCAAAGCTGAGGTTTGGACGTAGGTGTTGTAATCTGTTCTGTGGCGTGAGGCGCCAATACTTAATACTAGTCCTCAGTGATCGGGCGTAGGAATGCTTCGACACTGTTGTTTAATGTTCCAATTCACTAATGAATGAATACAGGATAATTCATATTTCACAAATCGAGGTTTTATTGTTGCATGAACATGTGAATTGATACATGAACCCTTGAGACAACTCCCTCCCTTTTCTACGTATGCTCCGTACAATTCGCGTCGTAAAAGGGGGGGTGGGGGATCTTCGTCGCACTTGTTGGATGATTCTAAAAGATCCTTCACACTGCGGGATAACTACTAAAGGTCCTTCACACTCGCTGGATGACTGTACTTATCTGGCTTGCTGTGCTGGTAGTTGTTCTTGCAGATGAGGTCCGGTGAGCTGGAACTGCTCTCGTCCTGTCACGGGCGCCTCGGTGACTCGTCTCGACGTCCCTCCTTCTCGGGTCGACGCAGGACTCTGCGTCTGATGGCGGCTGGCTGCCGTGCTCGTCTCCTGCGGAATCACTCCTCCCTCCCGGAATCTCATCGGCCGACTGCCCTGTTTCCTCGGACTCCTGCGGTTTTGTAGGCCCTCATTGCCATATTAAACTGCCCCCGCTTCTCCAGGTAGCCGCGGACCGCCCCCCTGGGTAATCAACCGCGGGCGTGTACTCCAGCTCCGCACTTGGGTCCAGCGTCTGCTGTTTTGTTCTGGTTTACCAGTTTCAGCACTCCGTTCTGTCCGTGCGGAAATAATTGAAAGGGGCCTCTCGTTGCGCTCGTCCAAACGCTCTCTCGGTTTTTATTGTGGTCGAAAGCCTGGGACAAAACACAGCCTGGCGAGGTCATAAATACGTCTCGCCGTTCCTGCCTGCTCGCGGAGTCTGGCGTCTGTCCTTCTATTCTGCCTGGAGGTTTGTTGTTTGGTTCGGCGTTGTGGGAATACTTCGGGATCTCCCCCTGGCCGCTGCACTCGTGTTCTTCCCGCTGTCACCTGATCCCACACCGTGACGCTATTCTCCCGCATGTCCGCCTTCCCATGCAAATGGTCGTCTTGTAGGGCCGATCTGGCGCCGTTCCCTTCGTCACGGCTGCCAGGCCCTAAATCCTGATTGATGTCGTTCGCCTGTGAGCTTCGTTAGAGCGTGGTACGGACGAATAAAATATAGGGACGCCGCAGGCGTCAACTTATTTTCAAAATGGCGGCTCTAGAGATAATTTAATTTTGTATGTTATATCTTTGAAACAATATAATTAGTTCCAGTACAACTTTTAATGCTGACGGTATATACTACAACCATCCAATGTGTTCACACAAAATCTGTTTTTTTCCTCAATTTTGTGAAATAGTATCACATGTTAATTTATAATTATGCGATATCTCTGAAAAAAACTATTTCTACCAAATTTGGCAAAGAAAAAATAGCTCTACGGCAGGCCATTTAAACTGAAAACTTTGAGAGGGTCAGTCATATATATTTTCAAAGTTGCGGCCATATAAAAATGTTGGCTCAGAATGTTTTATCTACGAAACTACAAAACAAATTTCAACTTAACTTTGTATGCTGACAATATCCATTATATCCATCAAATTGTCTATGCAAAGCCTAATTTCTCCACTAATTTGCAAGATAGCCCCACGTTCAATAAGAAAGCTTTTATGTCGTATCTCGGGAAACAATCGACTTATTCCTTTCAAATTTGGCTAAGATGTTGTACTGTGGTAAACCATGTTAATTTATACGTTTTAAGGTATGCACGTCTCTTATTTTCCGAATGGCGCTTATACAAACATTTTACCTTGGTGTGTTGTATCTACGAAAATATGTAGGCCTCATCGATTTCAGCTTAACATTGCTTACTAGCAGTATAGTATACTATCGAATGCGCTAATACATGATATTTTTGTTATCCCTTTATGAAGATTGTCACATGAAAAATATGGAAGATTTATTTCATATCTCAGAGACTAATAAACTGATTTTCACAAACTTCTTCACACCGGTAGCATTATGGTAAGCCATGTAAACTTACATGTTTTCAGTTGCTCAATCACTTATTTTCAAAATGACCGCACTGTAAATATTTTAGGTTTGTAAACCCTATGTGGTTCGAAACATTTGACTGATTAATTTCAAAGTTGAAGCTCGAATCCGACCTCAGTAATACAGCCGATTGCACACTATCTTATGGCAGAGGTTTTCTGGGTTCTAGTCCAAGGTAAGGTACGTGTGTATTTGTTATTTTCTCACTACTGTTGCATATGATTCTGGTTTCATCTCTAATAGTAATGCTTTCAACGAGACTAGTCCTACCTACCAACTTGGCTCTTAATAAATTATTTAAAATAAATTGCACCCGTGTTGAGGAAAGTAGGCTCATTAGTAATATAAGTAACTTCTTGTTTTTTTTTCAGTTTTCCTGATATTTATAGCTATACAATCAAANTTCAGTTTTCCTGATATTTATAGCTATACAATCAAAGAAAGACCAAAAACTAAAATGTTAAGACATAGTTAAACAAAATTCTTGTGAAATAAGAATGTGCGAACTGTTTCTGGGGCCTTCGTTTTCCACCAACTGTTTCATCTTTTGATTGAAAAGCTTAATATTCTTATGTACAGTATAAAACTTACATGCCACAGCGTGTAAAATCATGAAATCCAAGCCCATTACGAGCAACTAGTATCCAGTGACAATAAGGAATTATTCATCCACTCCAAAATAAATTATTACTGGCCACAAAAGTTTATTGGCAACAACTTAAAATGTTGTGCTTGCCACAAAATAATTTGGCAGGGTGAATACCAACAAAACATCTCGTGGCTGCCACAAAGTATATTTTTCAGTGCGCTTTCTACCTTTTATTTGAAGAAAACTGGATTTTCTTTAATTTTTATAAAGCACATTTTACCGTAAAAGCAATACTAAACGGAGATACAGAATTTTCCGTGACTCAACCGACACAGCGTGTTATACAGATTATTGGCAACAAAAAATGTAATATGCACAAGTAGACTATGCAGCCCCATTTCAGAGTTACGTGGATCTAAATGCAATTAAACCCAAACTGGAATTATTTAATGTCTTCAATGCAACTGACCACATTTATATTGAATGTCTCACACGAGCTGTTCAAAATGTGCCCTATCTGACCGTAAGCAGGCAGTGATACGTT
Source organism: Clitarchus hookeri (assembly GCA_002778355.1). Classification (NCBI taxonomy): domain Eukaryota; kingdom Metazoa; phylum Arthropoda; class Insecta; order Phasmatodea; family Phasmatidae; genus Clitarchus; species Clitarchus hookeri. The sequence goes on from NQII01001058.1 coordinate 147,859, forward strand.
GTAGCTTACCACGGTGTGTTGCCACTGCATGCCTGCAAGTTCATTTGTGAGTTGATTAGTTGCGTCGGTTATCGCCCGTAGCAACTGGTCTCGTGTGTCTGATCACCGTCCGCTGTAAATCCTACTCTTCAGGCAGTCCCAGAAGAAAAGGTCTAACGGAAAGAGGTCTGGAGAGCGTGACGGCGATGGAACTGACCCACCTCTTCCAATCCACGTGCGCGGATACTAAGCTGCTGCACCACGCCCATTTCTGTCACAGTATCAGTAAACTAACACCATGTCTGCATACTCTGCACGTGTAAACATTCCTGACATTGTTGCACATCCACTCGTCTCGACACACTAACAAAGACCGGGCACGCCAGCCACACTAGCGGTGTCTGCTTACGGTCAGATTGCGCCCATTTTGAACAGCTTGTGTGGGACTTACAACATAAATATAGTCAATTGCATTCGCGATATTCAGTCATTCCAATTTGTGTTTTTATTGCATTTACGTCCCTGTAACTCTGAAATGGGGCCTACTTGTGTATAAAACATTTTTTGTGGTCAATGATCTGTACAACACGCTGCCGAAGTATGTCGGTTGAGTCGCGGAACAATCTGTTTATCAGAAAATAATTTGTACGCATTTGTTTACAGCGTAGTACAGCGAGCACTC
>NQII01001058.1:168474-219525 GCA_002778355.1 Clitarchus hookeri
CAATGTGGATCGTGAGGGGTGGTATGAGAAGGGAGACAGGGGAGTCCCAGGAGGGAGAGTCTCCCTGCCCACCGCTCTACGCACCCATGTGTGACTCGGTAACATAGCCGCTACATCAGCATAACATAAGACACTATGTTGCTGCTAAGCATGTGAGGTGTTGCTACAGCAGCATAACATAAAGATGTGACTTTGACTCTGACAGTCAGTCATGCATGTCGTGTACACAGCACAACACTGCGCTTGTCGAAGCGATAACCACCTGACCCAGACTCTTCGCAATCACTGCTTCGTTATGGAAATTTTAGACAGAGTTCGTGACTGCAGTGCTCGCTCGTAATGGATAACTCACGACTGATACCGCCCTTGCTGTTTTGTGGCACCTGCTCTTGCCAGCATGCGCACGTGCACATGTGTGCTGAGAGTCTTCGTACCTGTATTTTCCTGTCTGCTAAAACATTCACTTTTCTCCAATCGCAGCGATGACGCGCTCTTCATCTGTTTTGCTAAGGAAATAAATAAATATTCGAGGTAGTGGGCCGAAATTATTTAATTTTTACAATTTTTTTTAATTAAAATAATTTTTTATGGTTTTTTGTGATTGAAGAGGGGGGATCGATACGTCCCACAATGCACTGGGTGCCAAAGTGGTGGGCCAATATATTAAAAAAAATTTATATCATTGTTTCTAGGCAACATTACTCGATATAATTTTTTTTTAGTTTCCTCGAAAAAGTATAAACATGTAATTATGATCTGCAGCGACACTCTAAACCAATATAATGATAAAAAATCCAAAGTGGTAAGCAGACAATTTTTAATTTTTTATTGAAAAATTGTTTTATTCAAATATTATTTATTAAAATAATAATTTAAAACTGATTTATAGGTTTGGGAAGGGAAGGGGGGGGGGAGATCTTCCAACACAACATCAAGTGCTGGCTGCGACGCCTACCAATATAGTGGATGGAACCGACTAATATGGCCACTGGCCGCACCTACTAATATGGTGGACGGATCCTGGATACTACTCCATGAATCATGTGCCAAAGTTGCCATATATACACTGCTTGATTTAATCCTAAATAATAAAACCTACTTCAGATTAAATAACAATTCCTTGAATACTGTTATCTTGAATCGAAATTCTGAAATTTGCGAGTCGTTGTTCACTGAGAAAATAGAGGTTGCCCTGTTATTATCCAAAAAAATGTGTGTAATCCTTAGGTGTTTATCGCTTTTAATTATGTAATGATCATATGTGAATTAATGTACAGAAAGCGTTGCCTTTGTTTAACTCTCTCAGTCGAACGGTAGTCGATGAAACAGACAAAGATTGTAAAGGTGCAGTCAGTTGCCTGTCACATACACTTACAAATTTGGTATGATTTTTGAGACATACTTTTTGAAGTATGTTAATCGAGGTATGATTTTTTAAGTATGTTTTTATTTTAGGTACGCTATTTATGGTATGTTTTTTGAGGTATGATTTATGAGGTATTATTTATCAGGTATATTTTAGAGGTATGTGTTTGAGGTATGTCTGACATATGGTTGGTTGGCAATACACAATAATAAATTACCTGGAAGTAGATTATTTAATAGCCCTAAAACGTCAAGCATGAAATAACTTTCAGAGAACAAGAAATCCCGTAATTAAAACAGAATACAACAGACTTAAAAGACAGGTAACAAGGAAACAAGAAGAACTAAAAATTAAAAACTGGAGCGATGCTACGAAAAACGCAGCTCATAATCCAAACGAAATGTGGCGATTAACAAAATCATTAACAGGGAAATGTAAAAATTAACTAGCCCAGCAAATAGAAACGCCCCAAGGTTATGTATATACTGCTAGGGATAAAGCTAACACAATAGCAGACAGCCTAGAGAAGCATTTTCCCCCAATAAAGATGTGCAAGATAGACAATTCACTCAATCAATAAATAATGACATAAACCAATGCCTTAAACTAAAATAAACATCAGAATACGACCTCATAACATTAAAATAACTATTAATAATAATTAAAACACGCCCTAATAATAAATCTGGATGACCTTACGGGATAAAATATGAAGCCTTAAAGAAATTACCAGTAAATGCCCTAGAATATCTCTTAAAAATATATAATTCAAAGTTTAAATTATGCAGATTTCTACAGGCCTGGAAAAAAGCTAATGTAATAACCTTGCCGAAACCAGGAAACGATCCTACCTAATCAGAAAACAGAAGACCAATAAGCTCATTAAACCGTACCAGTAAAATATTTGAAAAAGCCCTACTATACAGACTACAAAATCATGCAGTTTAAACAAATTAATTCCAGATAACCAGTATTGTTTCAGAGCCCAGCACAGTACCATACCTCCCCTAAATAAAATAGTTGAAGACATATAAGAAGAATTTAATAATTAAGAACACAATATACAATAATAACTTTCCTAGACGCAGAAAAAGCCTTTGATAATGTCTGGCTCCCAGGACTAATATATAAATTACTAAACTACAACTCTCCAGCAACTTATGTAAATTTATTAGCACATTATTTAAATAATACATGTTTTTGCGTAACATTAGAGGGAGCAGACTCTAACCCAAAAATGGCAACAGCAGGAGTACCACAGGGGTCGGTGCTATCCCCTTTTCTGTAAAGCATTTACACAGCCGACATCCCAATAACAGATGCACGAACTAACGCTAATATCCAAATACACGCAGACGGTACAGCAACAATAAAACAACACTACCACATTGAATATGCATTAGTAGCTCTACAGAGACAATTAACAATCCTAGAACAATGGTACACGAAATGGCGAATCAAAGTAAACCCAGGGAAATCAGAGACAATAATAATAAAAAAAAAGAAACCGAAACCTAAACAACAATTAATATTATTCAATCAAAAGATTCCGTACTTTAGAAAATCAAATTATCTAGGGATAACGATAGATCACAAATTAACTTGGCAGCCACACATAGAAAGAGTAGGAAATGCAGCATTGGAAAAACTTAAACAATTATATCCAATATTAAACGCAGCTAACTTTCCACGTTGGAAAAAAACACTCCAAATCTATAACCAAATAATACTCCCAGCTACGCTATATGGATGTGAGGTATGGAGACATTAGACAGAATTCAGAATTAAAGACATGCAAACAGTTCAAAATAGATATCTGAGAATTATAGCTAACCAAGATAGATACACTAATGATACAATGTCCAAGAACTATTTATTATCAATAAAATAGGTTAAAGAAATAATTGCAGAAAAAAAACAAGAATTATATGATAATCTGGCAAATCGTAACAATCCAAATATAAAATTCCTTGGTAATTATGATCCCNCAATGTCCAAGAACTATTTATTATCAATAAAATAGGTTAAAGAAATAATTGCAGAAAAAAAAACAAGAATTATATGATAATCTGGCAAATCGTAACAATCCAAATATAAAATTCCTTGGTAATTATGATCCCACGGGTATAAGAAAATTCAGAAAACTTAAATTACACTGAACACGACACAAGTGAGAAGGGACCCACGTGCTGATAGGCCAGCCAATCAGAGCGCGAGGCACTCGCAATAAAACGGGCCGCGAGACCGAAACTCCGCTAACATAGCTGCGGCGGGCAATCTCCGTAACTACAGATTGGGAATGTGCAGGGAGTTGGGAAGGGGCTAACCTTGCTTCTTCCTAATCTCCCTGTAGGTCATACGAAACCCCGTTGGATGGTAAAGGCCTCCTCACGGGGCCTGATCTACCCCCGCTCTGAGCTTCGGCAATGATGAAACACGGCGGGGCCTGCTCTGATTCGCCGACCTCTCCGCCGGGGCGGAGCCCTAATCTCCCCGCCCAGAGATGGCAGCACTGTCTCCTCTTTACGTGACGTCCTCGAAGTAAAATTCTTTTAAGAAATACTGCCTCCTATTATATTTTATTTTCTCGTACGCAAATAAACTAATGTTACTGATAATAATAATGAACATAAATGCTGCCAACGTACGTTTCCAGCGTGTCCTAGGACTCGAGTATCTTACAGCGCCTCAAGGATCGAGTATGATTGAATATTACTAAACTGATCAAACAACAACAATATTAAATATAAGTATTTATAAGTAACATCTCATGATCACAATCATCATCATCTCACCTCAATATAGGCAACGTTTTTACCCAGACCTTACGCGAATAAATCAACGGAATTATTCAGGCTTAGAATCTGCTTTCAACAATAAAAGACTGGCCGGGGTTTTTTTAAAAATAAATTATCATCCAGTCTATATATAAACCTGCTTCTTCAAAATACCGAATTAAAAGGGAAAAAACTAGGTTGCAGCCTCACTGCTACCTCCTCCCACCATCTCTGTGCAGGCAGAGTCGGAGGGAGGTTAAATGTTAATGGGAACCAGGGCTTGCTGGGGAAGCCCAGCTTGCCCTTACATCAAAGCGAGCTGGGCTCAGGAAGACAATTTTATGGGTTTGATGAGGGGAGGGGGTTAGCCTCTCTTTTCTACCGCGTTTCAAATGAAAGACAACTGGGGGGACAAGAGCCCTCCCCAGGGCTTGTAATGCCCCCGCGCTGAGGAGCTTGCTGCGGTGATGCAAAGCGGCGGAACCCGCAGTCGTCGAGCAGCCAGCGAGAAGGTAGCAGCTGCAGCGCGCTCCTACAAGAACCTGCAGCTCTTCAAGGCAGCGGCACTGCCGAGTACTTCTTATTAGAGCTGCTCGTGCAAATGAAAGGAAAACTAGTGCGGCTAGTTCTTGTTAGAGCTACCGCACGGCCCAGGATCGGCAGTTCGGCGCACGCGTCGTGCGGCCGGGCTCGCAGAAGTGCATGCGGAAGTAGAGTGCGCATGCCGACTGTGCTCAAGTAGTGCGCGATTCACGACACACATCGCAATACATTACACAGTAAAAGCACACACGCACAAACAAAACACAGAGGCACGCCATTTCAGGGGTCAACTGCGTGGGTTCCCGGGTAAGGAGGCCTGCCCCAACTACACTCGAGAACCAGGCCTAGGGGCGCACGCACTGGTCCAGGGAATAGTGTTTATGGGGGCTACATCTAAATCATAATAATCATAAACAATTAACTGTATATATCACTTAGATTACATACTGTACATATCGGTTAGGATTAGAAAAAGAAATAATTCAATAATACAAAAAAATAATAAAAAAATATATATTATAGTAAAAAATATATATACATATATTAAAAAATAAATTTAAAAATATAAAAAACAATGACAACAAACTTTACAAAATATATATAAACTATTTTTATGTACTCAAAATGACGCACCGACTTGATTGTCTGTTTCAGGTCGGGAAGAACAGGACCAATTGGAGAAGTCTCTGGTTTTACCAGATTCTGCATAGACTCTGGTACCAAGGGCCCCCCTCCAGCTTAGCATACTAATAACAATGTTTCTCATTATGACTACACGATGAAACGATGAAACGTACCCTGAGGGCTGCCTCGGGAGACTAGGGACTCACCTACACATTATATGCGAAATTAATTAGCACACTTGAACACAACAGGCCAACATGTTCGACAGACATCACGACACTAACATTCACTCCAGCCGGGAGGCTGGGAGGGAGCTTCACTCCCCCACCGAAAACACGAATACATAATGTTACTTATAATAGGCAACACCAATGAACAGCCTTAATACAGGTCCGGTGCCCAACAAACGACAGCTCAACGACGCCCCGCCGCCGACCCAATGATCTGACTATGTGTCGAGGTGCATTTGTTTTACAAACATCCTGTGAGTTATGGGAGTCAAGGCTCCCGGTCTCACGACACCAAGGCCATTCGGTGGCTCATGAGAGTACGGCGGTGGTTGGTTGGTCGGTTCTGTTGACCTGGATGTTTCAGACATTTGGTTGGTCAGCTGGTATGCTCGTTTGGAGAAATTGATTAAAATATTAATATTGATGAAATGGTGGCTGAGAAGAGCGCAGAAGATAAGACCATATCACCCGAGTTGGGCTCCTACATTCCAAGCTTCAAAGGTCTTGAGGTTTTTTTTTACGAATAGAATTGAATACAACGTAGGCAGACCACTGGAATCAACGATGGCACCACATAAGGTGAAGTCGGGATGTTGGTCGGAAGCATGCTATTAAACGAACACAACGTATTTATATCTACACTCCGAGCTTGCTGGCTTGCTGATCCGAAATGGTATTCGAAATTTTGGCGGGGAAATGTATGTGTAATTGCGAGTACGTAAGATAACACCCAGCAAAATTTGATTGAAGATATGAACATAAAATAACTTACCAGAGTGAATCCTGAAAATGACAGGGAAGAGAGAGAGAGAGAGAGAGAGAGAGAGAGAGCGCGATGTCACCTGTCGCAGCAGACGAAGAACTGTGATGTGGCGTGCCTTTGGCTACATTAATTATGTGCAGATATATATATATATATATATATATATATATATATATATATATATATAATGTGACCAACAACCAATCACGAGCAAATCATGTGATGTCACAGTGAAATGACCAACGCAGGCTAGTGGTAGTGGTGAGAGTTGAGCTCTAGTGTGTAAACGGTGGAGTGGTGATAATACGCGATGAAGATTCGACGGAATGATTGTAATAAGGAGATGTGACATAATCCCATGATACGTTGGAGGAAGTAGATGGGTGGGTGGGCCGTCGATTAGACAAACAATTATATATAGAGGAGGAGGTTGATTAAATAACACATAAAAATTTAAGGGGTCGATGGTGGGAGTTAGTCATCTGCTGGTCGTCGTGCTGAAAATATGTGTGCTCCGCCACCTTTGTTTTGATACCCGACCTCCTGCATGTAAGTTATTGGAAAATTATTAACAATAATTTTATAAATAAAATTTTTATCAATTTTTAAAAATATTTCCTTTTTTTTTTTTTTTTTTCGATTTTATTGGGTTTAAGTTTGCTTGGTATCAGGGTATAGGATACAGATATCCACGAAGGTGGTCGTGTACAATAATGTAATTTTCCCATTTTGGTATATGTTAGCATTTTTTTCCTATTTTACTGGATATTTAGTTTTTTGGTTGTCCTAATGTCAAAGTGAAGGTCACGGATATTCAATATGGTGGTTGGGGAGTAAAACGTAATTTCTGTTCTGATTTTTCCTATACTGTATGCATTTTTGTGATATTTCTCGTTTATCGACTTTAAGGATAATGGTGAAAGTCACGTAAATCCAACATGGTGGTTAGGTTCATTTATATAATTTTATCCTAGTTCAAAATTTTAACGAAATTGAAAGATTTTTCTCAATTTTTCGATTTTATGGTTATATGTGGTTAGGGTCAGCTGAGGTCAAGGTTTAGTTTAAGGAAACCCAATATATTTGCCGGGTTTAGTAATGTAATTTTTCCATGGTTTTTTTAATTTTTAGGGGGATATTTTACATTTTTTCAACTTCAAAATCATCTAAGGTCATGAGCACGATGTCAAAGTCATGGGGTGTGAGATCAAGGTCAAGGTCACACAATCCAAGATGGCTGCTGGGTTACATCACAACATGGCGGCTGGTTCCCTAGTCCCTTTGGCATAGACGTACATAACAATTTTATTATAACTCCTCCAAACTGCACGCGAAGAGAAACATGTATATAATTACAATGATAACTACAATTCGTTATGTAATGTCATATGAAATTCCTGCTGCACATAGCACACTTCTTTTACGTTTATGTTGAACTATTAACATCAAATTGACACAAATCAGGAAATCTAGTTTTTTTTTGTAATTGTTAGGTGGGAAAACTTATTAGTTTTATTTTCTAACTGGCATAACGTAGTCATTACTCCGTTGCGAAGCAAGCAGTACGGGTAGCTGGCAGGCAACCAACTGCACCCTTACAATATTGTCTGTTTCCTCGACAACCGTTTGCCTGAGAGAGTTACACCAAGGCAACATTTCCGTGCATTAAGATACAAAAGGTTATGAGGTCATTAAAAGCGATAAACACCGTAGTATAACACACATTTGTTGGATAATAACAAGGTACCCCCTATTTTGGAATGAATGGGGATAATATTACCAAACGGCCGTTCGCAGATTTCAGATCTCAATTCAAGACAACAGTATTCACTGAATTGTTTTTTCCTTCTGAAATAAATTGTGTTATTTTTAATTAAAACCATTTTAAATATCGGGTTTCATAGGCACCTACGTCCCTTGTGAAATACTGTATAACATAGATCCTATAATGTTTTCTATCTCACTTTGCATGGGTAATCACCTCGCAGCGTTTGTATCTGTAGTTCAGGTTCAACCTTTCTAGTTTGATAAGTAGTTGTAACTCATTAATTTATAAGAAATGCACATATTTGAAAAATTTCGTATTGCCTAGAGCTAGGTAATTGTGTATTTGAGTTTTGCAGTGATCTGATTCAAAAACATTTGCCTACATGAAACAAATTTCTCCAAAGTTTACGTGCTATTTAAGCGGAAGCCTTAACGTTTTGTAAGAGTTGCGATAAGTAGGAACAGACTGCAAATTCAAGACATTTACGCCTGCCCTAGCTTATAAATTTATTGCAACCATACATGATTTTGAATTAATAGAGGAATCTAAAGCTTCGTTACACATAAACCACAAAATACACTACTGGACATGGAAATAGCAACACACTCTTTCCTTATGTCAAACTTTATTAAACCATTACAGGCCAATAGGCGATAGTACAAATGAGTAGTGATTAGTCTTTCGCGCAAAGAGGGCGCGTTGTTTAGCATCCTTCACGCGTTCAATATTGGTTAGAGCCTTCTCTCACGGATATAAAGGCAGCGCTGCGACGAGGCATTCCATCATAAGGGTGGTGGATAGTGTCCTGAGGCACGTACACCATGCTTGCTCCAACTTCACGCGTAGATCCGGTGGTGCAAACGTTTACCTTTAGCCGCCCCCCCCCTGAATCCAAACATTTTCAATAGGGGATAAAACTGGAGTGCTGGCAGGCAAAGTTATGGCGTCTAAATCTTGTGGAGCCCGTTGGGTGATGCGAGCTGTAAGGGAACGAGCATTATCTTGCTGCATTATAGCGTTGGATATGCTGCGCAAAAATGACAGAAAATGTGGCCGCAGAACCTGATTGCCACATCGCTGTGCTGTTTCCATGCCTTAAACGGCTTCAAGATGTGACTGGGAGTCATAACTGATGGCACTACATACCGAAACAGCTATACGAGGCACAGAACTTGTTGGCTGCTCAGTGTCAGCCTATCAGCGAGCAGTACCACGCCCTGTTGCCACATTTATCAAGGGCCCATCCCGTCATAATACGTGTACCGTGGAATCTTAACTGTAGTAATATAATTATTTACATAAAGAGGAATATTTAAATCTATTAGAAAAAAAAGATCACACATACGATATATATTTGGAAATTTATGTGTTAGTAAACTACCTGGGCAGTAGGAACACTAAATTTTATGTACGTAATAAAAACATTCTGACATAACATTATACATTAATAACGACAATTATATGTGTATGTATTAATTTCCATTTAATTGGTACTAGCGTAGTGTTCACATGGTCGTAACAAGTTTGTTGATACATTTTATCTACATTTTTACTCTTATACTTGATACTCAGTAAAATGTTCTCTTTTAGTAAACTTTTATGTTTTGTGGTTAAGTACTGCTGATTTTCGAGGGGAAATTATTCTGTTCCTCTAACAACAAAACTATGTCTTTATTACATTTAAAATAAAACAAAACAATTATTTGCTTATTTTGGTGTGCTTAGTTCAGAATAATTCTGTAAAAATTCTGCCAGGTAGCTTGATAAAGGCTGTGTGAAATTTTCACAAAACAAAATGTAAGAAATCTATTATATTGCTACATTCGTAGCATTGTAATGCAGTGCAGACTCCAATGGAGGTGTTATTTTTAAAATAATTAATCTTACAGGTTGTCTGTATGCATATGTTTTACTACTGGCAGTATGTTGTGTGAGAGGGTTTGCAAATTCTAGTCTTTTATCCTCTATTTTCATAATATTTATTTATGTTGTACTTCATTTTGAAGTGAACTGAAAGGTTTCTGTAAGTACAGATATGAAATAGTTATTTTGTAAGACTAACAGAGAATGTCTCCTACTTTTGAGCAGTAACAATTTAAGAACTAATCTAGTTCTTTGTTGCTCTGGTGCAAAAAGCTGTACGCAACGGTAGTGTGTAGCATTGAAAGAATATTTCCTCTCTGTGCTGTAGCTTGTAATAGCAGCACGAACTTATCTTCCCTTTCCAAACAGTTGTAATGCTATTTATTCTTTCCAATTATAAACTTCCGCCCACCATTCGATTTTTTTTATAACAAAAACCGACACTTCGAAAAAATCTTGTGGAACTTGATAAAAACGTAAAACATAATTTCTCACTATTTTTGTCTGAACTTCCCCCCTTGTCGTAAAATTCTAATGCCACTCTCCGAAGACAGTATTTGTTAAAAATCGTTAAAATCTGTTACTAGTTTCCCCAATTGAACATGTGTGGAACATGATGGGATGGCGTGTAGTGCCGTCTGAAATACCGGCAACAAACCTCCAACAATTGCAACAACAGGTGGATTCAACAAGGAACACTATTCTCCAAGATGACATCCAACACCTTCATGATCATCTCTACGCACGACTGCAGGACTGCATCGTCACTAAAGGAGACTACACAAGATACTGACATTGTTGTTCAAGACACTCTGTAGCCTCTGTCCATAGATATATGACACTATGATCATTGCAATGTACAGTCTATAACCTGTATAATTATTCAATAAAACCTTCATTCATGTGGGACCAGTTAATTATTCTTTTCCCACCAGTTTATAAATTATTATGGCCTCCAACAGTAGAATTTCATCGCCAAATTTGGTGGCAATTGCTTGATTATTTCACAAAATACGACATAAAATTTTTATTTTCTCATATGGGTGTATGTTACAAAATTTTGGAGAAATTAGGCTTTGTATAGATGAATTTTATAATAACAATGTATGCTTAGTTAAAATATTTTTATGGCCACCCATTTTAAAATAAGTGCCCAAGCGACTCAAAAATATTAGTTTAAATGGCCTGCGGTGGTGCTATTTTCTTGCCAAATTTGGTGGTAATTTGTTGGTTTTTCCTGGAGATATGACATTAAAGTTTTAATAAGCTATGGATGCTAGCTTACAAAATGGCGGACAAATGAGGCTTTGTGTAGGCGCATATGATGGCTGTAATATATACTGCCGATATACAAAGTTAAGTTGGAATTAGTTACATGGTTTCGACGATATCGCACACTATGTAAGCGAAAATGGCAATATGGAAACTATTTTAAAAATAAGTGTCTGACCTAATTAAAACATACCAGTTTACATGACCTGCCATAATATTACCTATTTGCCATATTAGGTAGGAATCGGAGAATTGTTACTAAAGGTAAAAATATATAATTTTCATTTATTCGTGTGGTGCTATCTTACAAAATGGCTACATGCCAGTGTATATGATGCTTGAAATACATAATTTCAGCATGCAAAGTTAGGTTGGAGCTGATTGCATGGTTCCGACGATATGGCATGCATACTAAGCTAAAATAGTTATATGGTTGCCATCATGAAAATGAGATCCAGACCTACTTTAAACATACCAGTTTATATCACCTGTCTTAGTACTGTTCGTTTGCCAAGTTTGGTAGGAATAGGTTAATTTCTCCCCGAGCTATAAAATAAAAACTTTACTTATGCATGTGGCAATATTTTACAAAATGGTGGACAAAAATGACAAGTGTTAGCATATATAATACTTGTTATACATAATTTCACCATACAAAATTTGGTCAAAATTGGTCATAACATATGGTATGTATAACAAATATACCTCAACCATTTGTATAATCACCATTTTGAAAATAAGGGTATAGTAAATTTAAATCTAATAAGTATACATGGCTTATCATATTATTGCTTACGTCCCAAATTTGGCGAGAATTGATTCAGTAATCGTCGAGATGTAACGTTAAAGCTTTACTTTTTCACGTGGTGCTTTCTTCCAAAATGGTAGACCAACAACAATAGCCATATCTAAATTTAATATCTACGTGATGCACTGTAAAAGTACAAAATGCTATCAAAATGTGTCGAATGGTTCTTCAGATATGATATATCATCCTAATTTTTAAAATTTGTTGCCATTTTGAAAGCCAGCGTCCGGCGTAGCCGAAAGCTATTAAAGTTAGGTGTTCTTACAAAGTTCAGTATGTGTACTAAGTTTGGGGAATTCCCTTCACACATTCAAAAGGTTTTAGCGGGGGACCCACACATTCACAGACGTACAGACACACATACACACCTACACACAGACTCAGAGGCAGTAAAGTGATCTCATAAGTCTTTCTTTACTTCGAAAAGTAGGCTAAAAATTACGGTAATGTACAGTCAACGCCACGTGCGTGAAAGTAATGTAACAATGATACTAGAAAAATGTGTCGTGTTGACTCAACAAAATGTTTGAAAATAAATGGGACACCAGTCATTTCGAATTAAGTTAAAACTAGGAAATTGTTAGATTATGCGAAATCGACTTATTTTGTAGAGTATGAAGTTATAATAAAAATAAAATATGAGCTATTTTAATTTAGGAAAACCGTTATTTTTCGGAACAGAAAAATATTCAAGCAAAATTAAACTTAAGCGAACATTTGGTCACAATCAAATAAACAACACTTCTTAGATCCATCGTTTTGCAGTACGGCTGAGTTTTGTGGAGTGGGTATTTAGATAGAATGCGAATTCTTTGAAGGGTCCACTGCATGTTTAGGACATTTTTTTGGTTAAAAGGCAGCTTCATTTTATAGACACGTAAGTAACAAATTAAGTCGTTTGAATTTCCCATGTACAGTATATTAATACATTTAATTTCTTCTTTCAAGTAAGAACAGTAATTTACGAGTCACTAAATACCAACGTTTAAGCAGCGTACTTAATGTTTATTGATGTAAAGTTAATTTTTTACGAAAACAACAAATATCAGCGTCCGAAACATGCCATGTACATAGTTAGCGTCCGGCANGGAACAGAAAAATATTCAAGCAAAATTAAACTTAAGCGAACATTTGGTCACAATCAAATAAACAACACTTCTTAGATCCATCGTTTTGCAGTACGGCTGAGTTTTGTGGAGTGGGTATTTAGACAGAATGCGAATTCTTTGAAGGGTCCACTGCATGTTTAGGACATTTTTTTCGTTAAAATGCAGCTTCATTTTATAGACACGTAAGTAAAAAATTAAGTCGTTTGAATTTCCCATGTACAGTATATTAATACATTTAATTTCTTCTTTCAAGTAAGAACAGTAATTTACGAGTCACTAAATACCAACGTATAAGCAGCGTAATTAATGTCTATTGATGTGTACTTCATACATGTAAAGTTAATTTTTTACGAAAACAACAAATATCAGCGTCCGAAACATGCCATGTACATAGTTAGCGTCCGGCANATGTAAAGTTAATTTTTTACGAAAACAACAAATATCAGCGTCCGAAACATGCCATGTACATAGTTAGCGTCCGGCAAAGTAATAATAATGTATGCCAGAGTGCCACTTTGATCTATGCTGTAATTCCAAGTATAGCCAAACTTCAGAGCAAACTCTGGACCTGTGTTGATTTAACTAAAATATGATAATGTAAATGTAAAATAATAATGGTGGCATTATATTTTCTGCATATTCTTGATTCCCTTTACCTCTTTTCTTTTAGTTTTATGTTGGTGGTTATTTGAAGATATTTTACTTTTATATACTTACCACATCCATAATACACCAAAAAACTATAAGGGAAATACGCTAACCCGTTTAGTCCTCGTGTCAAATATCGAGGACACGTAGCATATGAAGGGTAATTATGGTTGGCAATGTACACAATAGGGAATCAGTGACCAGTGTTCTAAGCATCTTTATTGTGAGAAATATGATTATTTGTAGAAGTTTCTGCAACTCTCATATGTGAAGGATTCATTCATGCTAACTTCAACGAACACGCAGCACGTGGGTCATTGGTTTCGAGGAGCATTCTGGACACAAGCACAGGTCTCATAAATAATTTAACGATCACAACAGTTGAGCTCATAAATTAACACAAGACTGAACGGGTTAACTGTCCCGTTATATTTTACTGGACAGCGATGAGATGATGTGAGATCTGGATGACATAGTACATTCATGGTTACATACGACTTTTCTGAACCCTTCCTAAAACTCTACTNGTGAGATCTGGATGACATAGTACATTCATGGTTACATACGACTTTTCTGAACCCTTCCTAAAACTCTACTTTCAGGCTATTCCTCCGTCTCATGCAAACAAAGCTTAACCAAGTCTATAACATCACATCACAGGATAAGCTCACAGTATTCGTGCGCACTCAGTTTAATAATATTTTACATGATAACTATTTATTACTTGTCATTACCAACAAACCTATCTTCTCTCTGTTTTCATTCATGTTAATTAAAAATTACAATTTGTANCTTTCAGGCTATTCCTCCGTCTCATGCAAACAAAGCTTAACCAAGTCTATAACATCACATCACAGGATAAGCTCACCGTATTCGTGCGCACTCAGTTTAATAATATTTTACAAGATAACTATTTATTACTTGTCATTACCAACAAACCTATCTTCTCTCTGTTTTCATTTATGTTAATTAAAAATTACAATTTGTAAATAAAATATACGTAAGATTTGTATGTAACGCAAAATAGAATACTTTTACGTTAACAGAAATATAAAACGCTACTGATAAATATAATACTTAGGAAACAACTAAACATTTCATAAATGGGGTGATTTTTCAAAGGTTCTATTCGAAAAGTGTGAAGATACCACGAATAGACTATATTCCTTATGGGACAAAGAGGCGGCAAAAGGACGCGTCGTAAACTGATGTGGGCAAACTTGACGGAATTGCTGCAGGGTTAAGAAGAAGATGGAGGAGGAGAGGGGGGTTGCGAGGCAATGAACTAGACAAACTTGGCCAGAGGGAACGTGGAACTTGCAGCCAGAGTTTCCGGTAAAATGTCTGCTCGACAAGTCAACTAGTTTGCTGTTCCTCCCCGCCACACGCCTTGTCCACTGGGGGTATTGGAAATGTCTGCCGGCACACGGGACTGTTCAAACACATTCCCAATATCTCTCCCCAGTGCTCGTCAGAATCGCCATATTCCAGGAGCGTACTTCGCTCTGGCGTGCGAACCTTGTGTAACCAACGGGTATTTTGCTAGAGCGACAGAACAAGGGTAGGTTATTATCACCGATGTTACTTGCTGCACGAGGGTACCACGTGAAGGACCCCTCAGATAAGAAGGATTTGACTCTAGCCGCGTTCTTCGGAACCCAGTTGAGAAAAATAATTACTCGAACAACCTCTTAGCGTAAAATATTAATTTAGATTTTTTCATTGCTATTGAATAAAGAATTTCCAATAGTGATAATTAGAAAGGGGAAGTTGTGCATAAATCTATTTTTTTCTTTTGCACTTTGGTGTAAATTGGCTGTGTGGACGGTTGGAAAGGGGAGATAAATTAATTTTATATTCTTTCCAACATAATTGCCAACGGAGCAAAGAACAACATTTTAGAAGAAAAACTATGTGGCGAGAATACAGGTGAACGCTACCTGAATAATGAATAATTTTACGCTTTTATGCAATTTAAAAACAGTTCACTGCTAGTTATTTACTGCGGCTTTGATTATATTTATTGTATTACACACAATGCGATTACCTGCGCACTTATTCAATTTCTTTAAATTCAACATCTCTGTATTATTCAGTGTGTGATCGTATGTGACAGGAACATCACCTATAAATCTACGACACCTGGTAATCGTCTGCTTAATACTTGTTAACTTATTCCGGCTTAGTGTATTCTTGAGTACTTAACACAATAAAATAATTTAAATGTATAAGTAATGTATGATGATCACATACACTAACTAAAAGGCATATTTTCAATCATTTCTGAAAATTTACGCCAACTTATGAGGTTGCCAAGTCCGTTTCGAATGTGAAATGCGGCTTCTTACTTGCCGCTTCAATTAATTTTCAAACACTCTTCCTGATAAACTGCATATTTTAAAAATATTTACCAAGTACCGCGTCAAAAATTACCTCAGAATGTTTGCACCGTCCATTAATTTGATAAATATTATAGTTTTATCGCCCGTGTAAAAATATGTTAGCAAACGTCTGGGTAAGTTTTCGAGGTGGCAGAAAAGTTGGGGGTCTCCAACTACAGTTTTATTTAAACGTTTACTGCTGGAAATTATTCATGTAAATCGTTTATGAGTGTCCACTGAAAAGCAATTTTCACTATTTGATGAGTGATTCACTCAGCTATAACTTTGCTCTCATTACATAGCGTAAAATGAGTGTTTTGTGCACAGCAAACACGAACTTGAATCGAGTTTCATTTAGAACATCACCCTATAATTTAACGACTTGTTTTTTTAAAATCACGTTTTCTTATATAAAAAATCCTCTCCCCCTCCGCCATCCCTCCCCCCTTCTTACAAGGAATAGTAACTTTCCAACATGTCAACTGGAATAAAAGCTACGGTAACTTTGCCAACATATAGCAATATGTTCACTTTTTCTTATTTCCATTTTGTGGACTAGGACTTGAATGAAAAGCAAAAGAAACCAGAGTAAATAGTGTCTACAGCAATGCGCTTGTTTCATTATTGCTATTTACACTTTGATTATAACCGAAGCAATGTTACTACACCTCAATTTAACTAAGTTGAATTATGTTTGCCAAAACATTACAACATTCACATTGTTTGAAGACACGGGCGAAGAAATATTACTTTACCAGCAGTTTTCATACGGTTCTTTGCGACGTATTATCACATCAGCTACACCCGAAGTGGAAATTACTCGAACTAACAAGATGGATTGCATGTGCAGTATAGTAAGCGTGTTCGATGTTGTGTGAATAGGTAGGACGATTGTATATGGAAATACAGCCTTACAAAAACGAATAGAACTGATGCTAATACAGTTGTGAACATAGGTGGCTCACTTCTAATGTGTTTAATTTTCAGTAAATCTGTTTGCTAATGTGTTAAAGCTTTGGAAAAAATAAAAGTATATTAGTGAACAACTCTAGTAGTTCAAGGATAAATTGAGAGATTATGTATTTAATTTAATATGTACCAGAATCACATAAAGAGTAGTTTATTTTAAAGTCTAACGATCATATAAATTTGGAATAGTAATTTAGTCATGTTTCGAAACAAGGAACTTGGTTAATAATAAGGATTGCATTCTTACCTGCAAAACAATATATTACACACATGTATCCTCAATTTAGACTATGAAACCACTCAAAGTGGTACCTATGAAATAGCGTTACAATAATTTTTCATTAAGTGAAAAATATACATATTGATATCTAAAATTTGGCATTAAATGCACGTAGTAAAATAGTAAAAAGAAGGCAGTATCTGTTTCTGAAAAATGTTTTCTTATAATTCAGTCAAATAAATATGTCACTTCGACAGTCAATTTTTCTGCACAAAGCCTCAATAAATAAACGCAGCTATGAATCAGTCAAACATCTCATTGGCAGGGGGAAGAGTAAAATTATGGGGAGAGAATAGATTGCGGGGTGTTTGAAGGTGGAGTTTGTAGTATTCAAAATGGGTGGAATGTGCAGGGCTTGGGCGATAACCTATTATACATTGGGAGAAAGTGGATTAAAATTTTCCGCCGTCTAAATGGAATGAGATACAGGTGATCCAGAACGGGCATGCTTTCCCTACTTCTCTTATAAAGTTGAAGCGAAAAGTCCATGAATTCAGAAATAAAAGCGATATAGCTGTTCGAAACCTTTACTATTCATGGGAAAATTTTCCATCCGTATCGTAACCAAGATACCAATAAAGACTGCGCACTACAGTCTGTGATACTACGGTCTTCTTGTACAGTTTATGTTATTTTTGAGACGCAAAAAAGGGGGAATAACACTAGAAAATTTGTAATCTCCAAATGCGCTCAAGCACCGTAAATTACTTTCTCCTAAATGCCACTGTGGTTCACGAGTCCTTCTGCGGACGATAAACACATGAACATCAAGTTCTTGCGCAGGAATGCGCCATCAATATTCATAAGGGATGTTTGGGGCTGTAATCCCGTGTGCCGGGGCTTGCTAAATGTTTAATCCAGTGCTTGGACCCGCAACAAGGGCAGCTCCTGCCAAGGGGCGACGGGGAGGGAGTTTGCCTGTTCCAGGGATTGTTTCGTCCTGACGGCTACAGGCTCGCCGCTTAAATATTCCGACGCCAACTTCCCTGACCTGAAGGTGGATGCTCCCTCGACTCATGTTTTAGGCAAACAGACCTATGTTAGGTGGCAAGAAATGTCAAGTCCTTAGACAAAGGATGAGGCAGGGGAGGTGTTTGTATGAGAAATGTGCGGTGGATCTCATGTCAGGGAACCTATTTACGACACATTCGGCACACAAATATAAACATAGCCGAAGTCTAATTAGTAGTTGATGGTGGGGTTGCAGAGCTACATTTAGTGCACTACTATTTTTATATAGTTACTTAAATAACGTTTTTGTTTATTTTATTCCTTACTTTAGTTCGGAGGAAAATATAATCACTTTAAAGCTCGTTTTAATTAGACGAACAAAACATTCTAGTATTCGTAGTTTTGACATCATCATTTTCAAGTTACAAAAACATAGGCTTTAAAATTCTTAGAATTAAAGATATGATCTCACAAGAGTACATAACAAACTTATTACTAAAAAATTGTAACTGTAAATATAGAGAAACTCATTATGGTTAATTGGTATTGACTTAGAAACTTCGGTATTATGTTAAAGTTCATCACATTTAATATTTGTTGAAACGCTTCAAACGTTATAAGGTGAAAGACACTAAAAACATGGAATGGCGGATCACTGCAGATGTTGCCTGTTTCTTGCAATCATACATTTGAATAAATATAAATTATGTGATATAAATTTTCGTTTCTAAGATGACGGAAAGGTGAAAATTAACAGCTTCAAAATCTCTTTATGACACAGCGCAGTAATTATTGCAAACAACATGTTACAGGTTTGTTACCCCGTCGCGACTTAACATTACGTAAGTCACTAGATATAAATTTATAAGCAATTCATATATTCATACTTAATCAATTTATTGAATTAATACTAAAAAAAAATTATATTTGATACAAATGTACGATTTTGAACGTTTGTAAGAAATATCTAACAATTTAATACAATTCGCTTTATTAAAATATATTTTTAGAATCTCACTTTAGTTGTATTGTACGCCCAGATAGAGAAGGCAAATACCTAAATGATTTAAGTTCATGCATGTGTACATAGTCCAGAGTAGAGAGCAACTCGACGCTTAAGAAATAATTACTGACACATTCTTAAATAACGCTTTGCTGAGTGTGTTTGTACTGCGAATAGCTTATAGGATTCGTTTCGAAAATATCAGTCAATAAAATACGTTAATGCCATATATTGTGCGTAATTTATGGAGATAATCGTATAATGGTCTTAATGCATGCTAATTTGATGCACACAAATAATATCGATGAAATATTATTTATAATACTCATTTTATAATGTATTGCGTCAGTGAAAACATTTCTATCGAATAGTATAGTTCTTAAAAAGTGTAACTTTTGCTCAGAACGTAAATTAAACGGTATATCTGTTTATAAAGCTGTTAACTTTAGGCTAAAAATGTCTTTCAAGGGCCTGAGGCCTACAGTGGCAGAATATCAGATTGTGTGGTCTAGTTCTACCTCAGTAAAGATGGTCTGGTACATTATAACTCTAGCTTTGGTGAACTTAGCATCCAATATATTTATGATAATCTTTCAGCATTACACGAGGTATTTTTGCACACATGTATGAATGACGCAACACCACGAAGGAAACATGCTACTGTAACGAAACTCACAAGAAATGTAAATAAAGCAAGGCAGAATATGAAAATGACTGTAATTAGAGAATTATTGCGCACGCGAGACGCAGAGGTGTACTCGGAACTCGTGTATAAACGCGTGTAAATAGAGGAACGTTGAGGATCCAGAAAAGTGTAGTTGTTCACCGCGAGTAAGCTGTAAATACTCTTACTGGTGTCAGTATGACTCGACGACGGAATGGCAACTTTTTGAGCAAGCTACGGAGTTTGAACAGGGAGGAATGATCGGTTTTCGTAAATGGTTTTCAAACTGAAAAATTTATTTTTATATGTGGGTATAATGCCACGATAGTAATACAAGTGTGGAAGCAATGCAATTATGAAAACAAGACGAGTCAAAAACCCGGAACTGGACCAGGAAATACGACGACTCCACAGGATGACAGTCACCTCATCCATGTGGCAGTGACGGAACGTTAAACATAATCTCGATTGTTAGTAAAACGTTAGAACACTGCAACCGATTTGACGTTGTAACGGTTCTATGTTATCTGCTTCGCAGATGATTGCGTTCATGCATTCGTTTGTTGAGGATTCCCTTGAGCCTGGATTATCGATGCTTCATACTACGATAGGCTCACGAATACACTCACTGGCACGCATATTTTGTGTTTTCAGACAAGTCCTACTTAAACTTGAATTACAGTGATGCCCGCATTCGACTATGTCAAGGCCAATGGCATATTCCAGAATGCATTGTCCAACGTCATACTGAACAAACGATGAGTGTGATGGGTTGGGGAGAAACTGAGTATCATGAGTGATCTTGACTGCTACGAATTGTTGTCACCCTCAAAATACACCCCTATATCAGGGAAATTATGGAGGCTGAAGTTGTACCCTTCCTTCAGCATACTCCAGGAATCACATTCCAACAAGGGAATGCCAAACTACATGTTACTAGAAATGCCCAGGCCGTATTCGAAGCCAGACAGATATAGTTTTTTCCTTGGCCTGGTTGTTCGCCCGATATTTCACATATTGAACTTATCTGAGATATGGTCACTGGCAAGTAGCCAATACTTCTCCGGCAGTCAATACCGATGAAATGTGGAGTCTGGTAGACGCAGTTTGTCAGACTTTTACTCAGGAACACATCCAAGACCAAGACCGGCATGTTGCAGCTCTCCTTGTATCTTGTGGAGTCTTCAATTTGTTGCAAGTAATTTTGTTGCATTGCTCTTAAACTCTAACGGAGTAATTTATGTAAAAAGTATCCTTTCATTCTGAGGGTTCCCAAATTGTGTTACAGTTTTCCCAAACGTGAGTATAATTAGTGCACACACAAGCAGCTGATAAACTTTTCAATAATAAAATAAAATGTATCGAAACAGAAGAAAAAAAACTTGGTTTCTTTCCATGAATCCGTCTCTCAGAGCTTGTCATCTTGCCATAGTTTCTACAGTTCTGTTTCCGGTGTTCATGAAGGAGGTTATATACAGTACATACTTCTTGGCGTTAACGGTAGAAAATATAATGCCTCACTTGGCCGAAACATTTATGCGTCTCATTGAGATTACTTTACAGATATTACACAAAGGAAAGGCGACCGGAACTGTTGGCTGAGTACTCATATTTCGCTCTTGTAAGACACGGATGATATTCCTCCCACCACATTTCACCCTACTCGCCAGATTTCATAGTTTTCACAGCAAGATAGTTAAACGTGGTCCATCAGAAAGCTACATAGATTTGTGCTGATGGTTGAGTAATGCTTTTGTTACAATTTTATCGATGCCAGGGATCACACGCTATATCTGAGAAAAGTACAATTTTATCCCACAGGATGCTACACGATACGCGAGCACGTACACAATATTGGACTTTGTTATATACGATGAAAATATGCATGGATTTGATATCCTTCCAGGGAACGCTGAAGACGAGGCAGGGATATTGCGTATTTATTTACATCGTCAGCTAGGGAAAATTGTCTGAGATTAGTAGCGTTTGCGCTCTTGCCTGAAGCGGCAGCCTGCTGCAGTTCCATTGAAAATAAGATACATACGAGAAAATGAAAGAAAAATATTTTGTGGTGAACTCTCCACCACCGGCTCTATCCTGTTAGTATTCATTTATATCTCACGAATATACTTTCACTTCACAGTGTTAAATTTCCTCAGGTACCCAATATGAAATAAAATTATAGAATCCTTTTATTTGGAGGAAAATAATTATTTTATTTCTGTAACCAAAAAGTTTGTTTAATGTACTCGAAAGTTAAATTTAATTTTATATCTGGAACTGCATCGAATTAGTTATTTTAAAATGGCAGATTGGAGATATTGTTGTGGTTTGATAATGAAGGTGGGTAATTTCGCAGATTTCTGGAACTCAAGAAAGTAAATGCGAAGAACAGTACTTAAAGTAAAGAACACTCTTTTATTATTCCATATTATTATTTTGTTATTAAATTATGTTATTATTAATAATGAGTGTTTGGTTCTGACCATGTATGACTAGCATTGAAATTTCTTGTCCTAAGAAAGAATGAAGATTTTTCGTTTCAGTGCACTGTATGAGGAAACGTCATGTAAGTAGTGTTTTTAGGGCTGGGACAAAGCATATTTAATTCCCTGTACTGATTTGTCAGTAAACAGGAAGATTAATATTTATTCCGATTTCTCACAATATTTTGCAATTACACGCCGACTGGCAAGGTTAAAATTAATATAAACGGCTTTGGAAGTAAACTTAGAAACAATCGACCTCGCTTGAATGATATATTTTGGTTATTTTAAACTTATTAGTAATTTATTTCAAATATTTCGTATTTGAAAAGTTAAAAAAAATTACATGTACCAAATTTTTGAGAACCAACACATTATCTATTTATGAAGCACTGCAAAATTTGAAATTATTTATAACAAGGCATACCACCATAAGAGATTTAGTTTATTTTTTGATAAATTTACTAGCTATATTTCAATGGTTTTTAGTGATTACCTAATTGTTGATGATTGCATATAAGCGAATAAGTTTGAGTTGTCACTGAAGTGTTATCTGAAATTTTCACTACTCTACTGGTGTGAACGCTCTTCTTTTGATAACTGGCCAAGCAGTCAAACAAAAAAAAATAATTAAAAATTGATAATTTCTTTTTGTAGAGTCAACTGCAAAGAATCTGTTATTATCGTGATTGTTAACCTTTTCACTGAATTATACGTGCGCCATATCAACGTATTCCCTGTTAAATTTTATTGCTATCCCTCACACGATCCGTCGCAAAAACATAAATATCTGCATTCACTGTTGTCTGCTGATTAAAATAATATCTTCCAATTTCCCGACAAAAAAATATAAAGTATAAATAAGTTACGAATGCGCAAAGGCATCTTACCATCGTACGCGGGTAACAAAACTTATTTAATGCTCACTTTACATATACATACACAGACACATTCTGGCCTCAGTAAAGAATTTAGGCTTATGGGGTTCTTATTTGCTTGGTGCGATTGTTCAATGTTTTAAAAACTTATGTTTGATTTTTAAGTGTTCAAACCACTTGTAATTAATGTTGAATGTAAGTTTTTAAATAACTTCCTTTGTACCGTACGTAGGGAGATGTAACAATGCAGGAAACATATCATTAGTAGTACAATTTTTATTGTAAATTATTAAGCGGAACCTTACCCGCCGTATTGGAGTCGTGGTTTCTCTAGCTTGTTAATATTTTTAAAAAGAAACTTCTGGAAATGCCTGTACTGTATACCAAATAGCTGTTGACCTCACACTGCAGTTTACGCAAGACAAGGGATCACTGTAAACTGAGCGATTTTGAAAGCCCCTCTTAAGAACTAAATTCTTGTATGCACGTTGTATATTCTTCCGCCTTATGTAAAATTATTATTCCCATGGTAGTCATAATTTTATTCATGCTCTCATGTACGTCATTCATAGCGATATCCAGAGTCGTCAACTTTGATTTTGGTCATTACCTTTTCATGATACCCATAAAATGATTTTTAAATTCTTCAGTATCAAAAAAATGTTAGTATATTGAAAATAAAATTAACATTTAAAAATTAAATTTTTTGAATTATTATGCTTTTTTTTTTTTGATTGAATTCCAAATATGTAAAGTATTTATAACCTTCAATGAAATAGAGGAAATAAAAAATTAACGAAAGAATTCCTTTTTTTAAATTTCCAAATACATTCAATTGCCTTGTGATGGCCGTCATTCTGAAGTTTGTTGAGAGAGTAACAAAATCCCAAAAATTAGATGTTGAAAAATACTTAAATAGTATTAAATATTACGTTTTTTGCATTACAATTTTGCTTTATGGCATTCTTTTAAAATTCGTTTGCAGCCATAAAATGTTTTCCTTATTTCCTATGAAAGCTTTCCAAAATACCAAGAGTTTTAAAATGTTATTTTCTAATCAAATAATTGGTGAGAATTATTTCAGTATCCCGTGGCGATTGTCAACAATTACACTGTTCTATCAACGTACAGTCCCATTACTGGTAAGACATAATCTCCGCCAAACACCCCGCAAAACAGAGTTGAATATCGGATTTCAACGCGCAACATGGATGCGGCAACATCATGTAACGTCACTTGATGTTAGACTGTAGGAGGGTGTGAATTTCCCTTGCCACAGCGGGACTTGACAAAATGGGGTCCCCGTTGTAGACCTGCACTGAGAAAAAAATATGGTTGTACGAACCATTTAAGGTGTTAAAATAGGGACAGCTATCTGATAGGTTTTATGTACCATATAAATATTGTTAAAATAGATAGTAATACCAACAGAACTGATTGTTGTATTCTTGTCTGTAATTGTATTTGCTACTCTAACTATGGTTGCTACAGGAAAGCAGTATGTTTCTACTACAAAACAGACATTAACTCCAACAGAACAACTTCAACAATATTTGCATTGTTTCCACAACAACTAGGATTGTAATTATCTAACAACGTTATGTTGTAGCTACTCTCAAACCCGATTACAGTACTGCTGGAAACAGAAAATTACGTTAGATTATTACAATAAAATTTTTGGTGGGTACAATCCAGTTATTGTTGAAGTTGTTCTGTTGGCATTACTATCTTTGGTAGCAATATTTAGATGGTTCCTAAAATTATATTTTTTCTCAGCGAATTTTCGTCTTCTGCGCATTTCCCAAACATTGACTCGCCCATCGTCAAAAGAAATGCCAAAGTCACATGGCCTACACTGAATAATGTATTTGTTTGCATTCACTTATTCAAAAAACCCTCGCAGCTATAGGAATAAAATACCTCGACTAACTTCAGAATATTATCGTTTCATTATAACTTACAGGAAGTGTACAGCGATCTCAAAGCACTTTTTTGATAAATGGTGTTATAACTTCAAATCCCAGCCACGGTGTTTCTGAGGATGCTATTGGCAGAGAAGCAGTATGATGTTGGAATACTGAGGCAGTGTTCCAAGCCGTTTTGAGTTTCTTTTTCGTTTTTCGTAACTTGCATTTAACATTTTGTAAGGTTCAAGTTGGAACACCACTACACACACTACTACTATCTTATTGTATTATGATTAGATAAATAAAACAGTAATAAAACTATCGAATTGTTATTGAACGTAAATGGCGTTATGAGAAAATACGTAGTTCATGAATGTTTCAGCAACATACTTTGTTAAATAATTATTGCGCGTATGATACACATTTGTTTATTACAATAACCTCGAATATGTATGTATAAGTACAAGTATCAAACAGGCAAAACTATAATGGCAGAGACTTGCTATTTCGTATTTGGTAATTGTCAGATACGAAGTCAACAGAACGAAAATTACAAAAATACGTTATCGGTTTTGTTGACAAAATTGGGTTAGGCGACCATTTTGTTAACAAAAAGTGCTAATGGAACACGGCCACAGAGAGGTTACTGCGCATCTCTAATTTGCAGTCTACGCCGTTTCCTCTTCACTGCGGTCCCTGCTTGGCAAGCAGTGGGCTGACGGGCGGGAGCCTTAATGACGACGCAAGAGGACGTGTGCATAGTGTTATTGCGTGTGACGAGCGTCGTGTTCATCATACACCCACTGCCACCCTCTCCACGGGAGGGACACGTTGCTCAGCAGCGCTATAAAAACAAACTCCTGGCGGACAGCGTCCGCGCTCGACGGCGACCTTAATCCGTCAGTGGCAATTGCCACCAACAACAGCCGACGATCGGCCCCCTAAGGCGTCGCGCACGTCAGGGAGCATCGCAAGCTCAGTCGCGGTGTACTTAAGAGCACTCTGTACCCTACTCGCAGTTTATTCACACTTTTTGAATTAAACATTTGAAAATCACACCATGTATGTGTTGTTATTTTTTTCCCCTAATTACGCACTTTATTATAAGACTCTTATACTTCTTTTACCATACAAGAACACAAAAGTACTTCATATTTGCTTCAATAGAAATTTTATTTATAATTTGGTTATAAATCATTATGTTTAATTAATAAGTAATATGAATAAAAGCAGTGACAAAATAGGTGTGTTGGTAATGCCTTGTAAGAAATAGATCTTGTGCGAAATATTATCACACTGAGTGAACACGAATGCGGTGCGTTGTCCTTTTGGTGTAATTATGAAGACTCGGTTAAGTTTGGTCTGTAGAGACGAATGGATATCCTGGAACTAGAAAAGTGTTGGAAGTAACAGTGAATAGACTATACATGGAGCTTTAACTGCGTTGCAGTGTGTCTGAAAAACACATTTTCCCACGTTACAATAAGCTGTTCACGGTAAGTTAAGAACTTTTGAAAGCTATGCTGAATATAGACTTGTGCGGACGTTGTGAGTGTATATATACAGAGTGTTTGGAAATGTAACGCCCAAACTGCGGGAGGTGATACCTTATGAAAAATAAAGTCGAAAATATACAGAGCACCATATACCTAAACAGAATATTAAAGGAGATATGAGCCTGTGGAAACTGGGCTTTGAAAACGCATTTTCGCTGAATGCCCTGTACTTTCTGCCAGCGGTAGGGATGGCGGCGATTTATCCACAGTACGTCCCATACGGTTGAAAGGGACACGCCCATTTGGCGTTCTATGGAGCGTGTACTAGTGGAGGGCACGTCGTCTGTGTGCTGACGTATCACTTCCTCAAGCCGAACAGTGCGCACAGACGAGGACGGTGAACACTACGCACGTGTCGCTGCAACATGGAAAGCATAAGTTACCTTGTTGCTGTGGACTTTTTAGGCGTTGAAATGGGCCTGATCACTTTGCGTCGGTCTAGTATGACTGCGAAATAATCAAACAAGTAAAAAGGTTACAAATTTGCTAGATTTTACACTCACGCACGTTAAAAAAAAGAAAACAAAATGAGTAATTTATGTTTTAACAAACGTTTACCTAACACTTTTAATTCAACGCTAATGCAAGGAAGTACTTCCCCCCCCCCCCGTTGTTAACAACAAGTGCTCACTTAACCATGAACAGCCTATACATTCCGTAGTCAAGTAAATATGACGCACGTAAAGATCGTCATATTTACTTGACTACGGAAAGAACACACACTTGAGACGAGGTACAAAAATTACTTTCAAGACACCACGCTCATTACAAACTAAAATAATCATAAACAAGTATAGTGACATGTACTGAACTTTGCTACTAATAAAAATTGAAGTCCAATATTTGCAGCGGTAGAACGCGAACACACTACGCCATTTCAGAACCTCGTGAGTAGATGCGCAGGGGCAATAGGTACGCTGATAGGTGTCGCCCTTGTCGCTCCCTCGCTCCTCTGTCTTGAATGATCGAGACATATCCAGATACATAGGACTCACGTCTTTCGCAGAAACTCGTTGTTTTCGCATCATAATCTAAAATCAATAGTAATTACTGACAATGTACGATTACAGAAAATTTACATTTTACGAGCTGTTTAATATTTTCGTGGTTATTTTCATTGTGTGTTATCAGCTAGTTGTAAAATGCCAGGAACATATTTAAATTCCATTAATAATATTCTGCCTTTTTACTAGCAGGAAATAACAGAAAGCGGAAATTAGGTACAGAGCTTTCAATAACTATTAAATTGTAAATATCCTGTAATCAAACATTTTAAATAATACATCTGAAAAATAAATTATGACACAAAAACGAATAAGCATAATAGTTGAATCTGAGCATTAAGAACACAGATGTGAAACAGCCACTTATACGACGAAATTCAGTCGCCTACCCAAGCGAAATAGCGTCACTCGCCAGCAATGCGTCAGAAAGGCGTTCACCAATCAGCGCCTCATAACCTACTTGCCAACCGGCAGCCTAGCCAATAGGGAACTTTTCGCAGTTTGCAGAAACAATTAAGACAAGAGCCCAGTTCCCAAACTCTAGAGCAGAAGGTGACTCGTCCGTATCAAAGAAACCACCATGCCATTTCACCTCTGTGTACTTATCTACTAGGTGCACCTCAGCCGCTCGTGTGAAGTGAAGATATCTGGGCGGATCTTAACATCGAGGTATTGAGAGCCGATAAGAGTGAAACGAAGAGAGTATGGAGCAGTACCGGAATGAAGGGGCGAGGTGGGGGAAATAGGATATCGCCGAGAAAACCCGCCGCCCAGCAACATCGTCCGGCACGATTCCTACGTGCAAACATCCAGGAGCGACTCCGCCGGGAACCCTCGTCCTTGGCGCTGACAGCACGCCTTAAGAACACCCGACCTGGGGGAGGACTGGACGGCCAAGGACCTTGGTATGTCCAGACACATGGGGTACCAGGACGTAAACAACGCCGTACACGTCTGCGCTGGGTGATGCATTTCGACACTATGACTTCGTGAATAATAACGCGATCTCGTTCAAGCGAGTATACGACTACAATGTGACTAGTCCCAGCCGGAAAATCTTAAATAAATAATCAAATAAACATAGCCAAAAGTAATTACCTGTGCAAATAAATACGAGCCGAATAAAGGTTACGGTAGGCCTATTTGTGTACATGTTCACCACTATCTTTTTAGTTGGTTGCTGCTCCGTACAAAAAAATAAGCGACGTGAGTTGCGTGCTTAAATTTGCTGTTTTTTAGGTTTGACTGGTTACTCCTTCGTTTTAATAGTTATTCCAACCGAGGCCGCCCTTTTAACGAAATAACACGACACATATCAATAACAAGAGGTTAGGTAAATACTACAGATATTTTCCCCACAGTTGTAACAGGGTTAAACACAAACGCGGCAAAATATTAACGTGTATTAACGTGTACACTACTAGCGAACCGACCCGGCTTCGGCCATGTACAATTAAGTTTTACAGTGATACACTGATGAAAAAATTGGGAAAAGACAGTTAATTTACGTGAAAAAATAATTTATAAAATTATACTATGTTGGCCTAGGTTTTTAACTGATTACGGTAACCCGAAAGGAAGGAAATATTTTTTACCTGATATCCAAGAAGTTTTTGGAGTGTATCTGTGCAACTATCGCGTAGTTACCACATTTACGCTTTCCAGCGTCGATGTATGCAAATCAAAACGTGAGTTTCATCAAGTTGTATCTTTAGAAATAAGTGTACCAAGGTACTACTTTTTGCGCTAGGCTGAGGGATCTTAATCGATCACCAAAGTTATGCAACGTTCCCAGTGGCACACATTTGTATGGGTGACCGTTTAGTGGCATAACATCTTAGTGCTTCCGGGCTTCGGAGGGCACGTTAAATATTCGGTCCCGGTTGTTATCCATTGATACCAGTCGTTAAGCCATTTCAGAGGTCCCTGGGTGGCCTGATGAACTCTGACACCTTACGAAAAAAAAATATTTCGGTCACGTTCCCAGCCGTTGTAGAATTATGTTTTGTTGTTAATTCACAGGGACCGGATAATTTTTAAGAGATAAAATAATCCTATGCTCTATTCCAGGATCAAAAGTACCTACGTACCAAATTTCATCAAAATCCGTTCAGCCGTTATGGAACTGAGTGGTAACAAACATACACTCACATACTTTCGCATTTATAATATTAGTAGGATTACATAAATATATTAACAATATGTAAAATAATAACCATAAGAACTATCGTCAATACGGACATAGTTAAAAAGTCATAAACCTGACCTAAATATGGTTATAGGCCTAAATTGTTAACATTAATATGTAATGGATGTTGAAATATGACAGAATTCTTAGAACAGCTGAAAGAAGTAAGCAAATCACTTTACAGCTATAATTTAGAAGTAGCATGGGAGTAGTGTTTATGTTTATATGTAGCGGACGGATACGTAATTTGTAACTAAAAGTATAACTTTCACAGGACTTCAGAAAAGTGTGAAGTAACCATGAATTGATTACACGTAAATAATACACGTATCTTTGGTGATCGCCCCCGTTTAAGGTAGTAGTTTCCTGGCCATATTCTGTCTATTTCTATATATTTACAACTTAATGTTAAAATTGAATATTACAATTTTAACATTTTTAAATACAAAACTAATTTACAGAATTTCTGAAAGCGGAATGGGCTGATTTCAGTCTACATTTTTTCATGTGAGTTTAAAATTAAAAATTGATAAGTTTATCCTTATTATGGTTACAATTGCAACAAAAAAATCGGCAAAATATTGTGGATTTGTTAAGATATACCATATGCCTTGACAGTCCTTGTATTTAAATGACCTTGATCATGATCTGGTATAAATTAAACTAAGTTACTGCTCACTATTACGATGAACTGCTTAATTTTCCAAGAGGTTTTACGTTTTCCTTTTAAAAACCTGTACAGTTATTCCCAGTTCCTACATTTTTTTTTTCTTATCCTTTCCGGAACCACCAACATCAACTCGGCCTTTGCGTTTATCAACAGAACATGAGCAGTGGATATACCAAATAAAGGACCTCCTGGAAATCTAAGCAGTTAGCTTGTAATAGTGAGCAGTAGCTTAGTTTCATTTATACGACCCATAAAGCTATACTTACCATTACCTGATCGTAAAAATTATGCCCGAAATGCAGTAGTATAAACAATTGAGACTTTAAATAAAAATATGAATTTTATAATTGGTAATTTGTAAATTTACACCAGCATGTGTAAGCAGAATATGGCACATATTCTTCCAATTTACTTCATAAAATTAAACCTTCAGCCATTTTTAAAGTTTTGCCTTTGTTCCCCGCCGGAAAAGTGCGTGTAAAGGTTTTATTCTAACAAGATGCTCAGAGTAATTAATATGCAGTTTTGGTACACTTACAAGAGGGAATAAAACATTTACTTAGGGTGTTTTGGGACAGCCAAAAGAGTGAAATATTCTCTCAGAGTAACGTTTTGGAATGCCGTACAGACGAAAACCTGCACATAATAGCCCAAACTAGCAGACGACAGAATAGAAGTGCATGAGCAGAGAGGGTTGTAAGTAAAGAGGCCAACACAAGGGCATTGTAGTCGAAGGCATAAACCTTGCCGCAGTAACTGACACCCTCAGCGATTCAACGATGAAGGCGTTGATCTTGACTTGATTTTCATTTCACTCAGTCGTTAGCCTTCGTACGGACGAATGATCTTTAGTATAACGAAAATGAGCACTTGCAAATTGATGTTTACATAAAAACTCCTAAAAGAGGAATATGATGAACAAATAGCGACCTCCCAGTACACATGTGTTCAACAAAGCAGCCGTGCTACACCGTCGACGCAACCTTCCCCATAAATCAATGTCCTGGCATTCAACGTACAAGAGGATTTACAAACACTTCCACGAATAAACATCACCGACTAAAACCCAGATGAAGAGAAGAATAATATTGCTTCTCTATACGACTGGAGAAAATGTTCAAAGCACATTTTGAAATATACAAATAACCAGTCCAACATTTATAATAAGTGTAAAATTCGGAGATCCCGGGACAGAAAGTTCACACGAGTGATGCCCCTGGCACATTTGGTGCTTTCTCTGACATCAGGGGCTGACGGGTTGCATCTTCCAAGCGGCAGGCGGCGAAGAGATGGCTGAGAGGATACTCACTAACAGGAAACAGCCCTACGAATGTTTCAAAGATTGAGGGCGTTGACTCCCAGCAGTGGCGTCTCTGGAATTTCTGAGTCACTAGGAAAAATTTATTTGGGAGGCTACCGCCAATTAAAACAGCGATGAAATCAACTCAGTATCAGCTGTGATGTGAGTCTCCGCCTTTGTACAGAGATGCGCTCGCCGCACAAGAGAATTGGAAGGAATCCAGGGAAAGGTAGACACAACACTCACGTAGCTAACAACAAGAAGAATTACGAATAATAAGTAGATTAGGCGAAAAAAGCTGTATAACATTATACAAACTAAACCACCACTGTTAATTATTGGGAACATACTTTTTCCGGTGAGAGAAATTCTGAAATTGCGGACGGAGTCAGGCCGTACCATGACAGTGTTAGACAACAAAAATATAAATATTGTCATAAACTTGGATTTTACTTCCCTGCAGCTTTCTGGAAAGAAAATATTCCTACAAAAAACCCGCAGTGAGAAAATTGTTGTTTCAGTAAATAAAATATATTTCTTTGCATGACGTTTGTTTCAGTTAAACGACATTTTGCACCTACAAGCAAGCCTCAGTTCCTCCAAATGAATTAAATTTACTCACAAATAAAATTTATTTTTTAAAAACAATTTTTTTTTTTGTGCCAGACAAACATTTCGTTGTTTCAGTATGTTCAACAACTATTTAGTGTAAGCAGATATATCGTTACAATTTGTCAACAAAATAGTATGTTTAAACTGAGAGAAATGTTTGTTCCGGACAACAAAACATTTGTTTGTATAAGGTCAAAAATATATATTGTTGCTCCAAAAATATTTCGGTGCGTAAACAAAACTAGAAAATCAACAAAATAAATTTAGTTTTATATAATAAAATACTGGCTTGGATTAACAAAACAAAACGTGTTGGACCAAAATAAATTTGGTTTTCAACAAAATATTTAATTGAATCAACTGTATATTTGTTTGGCTACTCGAAAATACAGCCCCAGAGTTTGTTTCTATTTTTGTGACAATTGGGATAGTAACAGTGCTTGTAAGTGCATTTATTGAGGCTTAAAAATAGTATAAACATCTTAATAAATTAATTCAAATAGGAAAATGAACTGTAAGGCTGCAAAACTTTAGCTGAGATTGCTAAGGTCTAGCGCTCAGATGCAAACGATTAAGGTTTGAATTACGGTCGCCTTTCTGGTTTTTTATATTAACCTAAACTATTTAATGTACATAGAGTAAAACAAATCTTTAGTTACACCAACCAAATTTTTGTTTGGGGAAACCAAATAAAAAAACATATTAATTTGGTTTCAACAACAAAATATTTCATTGCCGCTATACAAACAACTAATTTGGTTGAACCAAACAAGCTTTGTTTGATTCAACAAAACCTTTATCCCTGTGCGATCCACAATAGCAAAAGCACTTCAACACGATAGCTATCCAGCCGCTCAGCAATCTCCAACTTCGCTTATGAAAGCCGAAGAGCAACCTCCTCAAGAAGACGACCTCGGGCAGTGCGGGAGAAGAATGTGGAGGAGGAAAGGGATTACACATATTTTCACTAAGTGGCAACTCAAATGATGACCCAATAAAGTAGAGGAGGAACCCCAATGAGAGACGCAGCACACTATTGAAACCAAAAATGATAAAATTCAAATTCTTATCCCAAAATTTTGATCTTGGCTATAAAAAAATATTTAAGCATGCCTTTAAGATCTTATAAAACCGTTAAACATTTAGGAAAACAAGGAGCGGGAATGATGACTTTATTGGCGAAAGAAAACACTTATCATTGAACTCCTGAGACCAAATACTAAGCATCGCCAGTGAAATTATTCACCGGCGTGCCGAACATCTCCCACAGTTGCTTGGTTACGGCTTTAGTTATCGAAGGATCTTTCATTTTCCGCAAGTAAATACAGAACGAACTTTGGAAAGTGTCCAAATGTATTAATGAACATCCATTAACATTTAGAGATCGAACTTACTGATCAAAAATGTCTAGGTGTACAACTTGCCAATGGCCTTCTGGCATTTGCGTAATTGATTGATCGAAATTGGTGGGATGAGTTTGCTTAAATTTTTGACAATCGTTGCATGTAAAAGAAAGCGAAATATTTGGAAACAATTTATTTATGCCAAAATTCCCTCCAAAAACCATGTCATGAAAACACTAACGTATCATTCGACGAAGTGACTCGGGAACAACGATATTTCTAGCTCTACCATTTTACTCGCATAGCACACCATCCTTCCCGACAGTGTAAACCATCCCAGAAGCAATATGAGTACGCAACCGACTACACCAGTTTATTAATAAACTTTGCATAGAATTTCAGTGCAGTTGCCTGTAAATTTTTTATGTTGAAATATTAAGTTTTTGAATGAAGCAATCAAAAAACCTTCCTCTAGCGTTTTTAAAGACTACGAAACTAAAATCTGGTTAGTAATTTTTAAACTTTACATCGTGCCCAGTGCTTTAAGCCAATATTCATTAGCGTAATCACATATATTTAATGCATTAACAGTTTCTTATAAAATATGTATTGGAAACATTTTACAACACAGCTCACGCAAGTTGTATGCGGTGATTGGCCGCCAAATATGTTTTCATATCTCCGATCCATAAATATTGGTTTGTTGCTCGGTGTACTATTGTGATATTTTCATATACTGTGCCGGTTAGATTTATTTTTAACCACAGTTACCTAGTAATTTTCATCGTGACTAAAAGTTAATTGCATTTTACAAGTATTCTTGTAGTTGGGTTGTTTGTAAGAGTACCTGCAAATATTTTTATGGTGATATTATTATTTTTTTAATCTTGGTGGCGTGGTCTTTTCGTCTAAACCACAGTTCTTCAATCATATGTTTTTTCCCCCAGTGTTACTTGTTTTCTCTTCCTTCGTTATTTTTCGGACATTTAGCCTTATGCAATATATATATTCCGGAGTCCATAATTTATGTTGATGTTTTACTTTGTATTTGAATTTAATTTTAAAAACAGTGCACGTGAGCACACACCCTTAACTTACACCAAAAATTAATAAGAGTTAACCGCTTTTAATAGGAGGCTGTAATACTCACAACTGTAAGGAATGATAATACCGTAAATGCAATATCTAGTACAAGATAAATATTGTGATAGCGTAAAATGAAAGATACACATTAATTTCTTCATATGTGATGGTAACTGTATTTCCCTCAGTTAAAAATCGTATTAGTTTAATGCGTGAGGTAATGCATTAAACTATTAAAATAAATGTACCTGTTATATTGTATTAAAATTATATAACAACATATAGAGTAATATATGAATATATAATATTTATCCTATTTTAAAATAATAAATTGTAAAATTGTTCTAACTACGTATATTATTACTGTCTTAAATTATGTTCACTCAAACGCTAAATTATAATTTCATAACATTGCTAAGATGAAATGACTTTTGATGTGTTAAGAAAAAGCTGAGAATAAGAAGAAAATTAAAATTAATCTGAAGTGTGCTTGAAAATGTTGTAAGACAGGTCTGACTTCTATCGAGAAGACACGTACAATTCGTTTCGGGCGGTACATCCCCATGAAAATGGAGCGGACAGAAGCCCTGACATATTATTTACTAACCGTTCTCTTGGAAATTCCTGAGTTAAGACTGCGTGCTCCAGCATTGAATGGGGAGTCGTAAACAAGCAGATTTTCCACTTCATTTTCTCGACCTCATTTCCATTTCTTTACGGTTGTCTTTTATGCCAAAAGGGGATGAGAAAAAGGATCTAAAACTTCTGCTCGCAGATATTTTCAAATCACGTTACAAGGAGAGACGTGCCGTGATTTGGAACGTGCGCGCATCTAGACATTTTAAGTTGCTTCATTCGTTAATTTGGCTACAAAATGCAACCCGCATAAATTTAGTTTGGGTTTAAAACATTACAATTTAGCAGAAGTAACATACGATATGAAACATGTCTTTGATATATTTAAAATGCTCACTTTTGTACTTAAAGAGGAAATACGAGAATACGGATTTGTTAGTATATTTATCTGATTCTGCGTCTTTGCACGATTAAGCAATTCTCAAGTTTCAAGATTTATAATATTATACATCAGTAATTTCTTATAATATTTTAACTGCAATATAATAGTTTACTGTAAACGAGGTGAAACGTAATTTCGCGCAACAGATGAAAAAGACCTACAAACATAATAATCGCCTTTAGTTGGTGGATGTAAATGCTCATTAGGAAACCAGGAGGGGTCACATTTTTCGACTCTACATATTTCATATTACTTTTGTTAAATATTTTTTTATAGTGAATGGGAATCCTTAAACACATCGGTAAACTTTAAACATTATCTGACATATCCATGACACTAAATTTGTGTTCAAATATCTAAGCGGTACTCAAAGAATACCCAATATTGTAGGTGTTCTATTTCCAGTGGCAAAGTTTAGACAAAAATGATTTTAATGTGGCATCGACAAGCATTTTGTGTTACTTCAGGCATGAGCTTCGGGTAAAATTCCATATCACTTCACATCAACATAAATACGTACTTAAATACTCAAGAAATTCTAAGCGATTCCAAATAAAAGGCATCCACAAATGCACAAACTTGTTGAGGTGATTTTGATGAATTTCCCTTCTTATTTAAAGGAAATTTAAGTAGTCCGTTTAATTGTACGAAGGAATTTACAAAGCGTTTACGAGGCAACTGTAAACATTATAAGACCATAAATGATAAATACAATTCGTACAAATTATAAGCAGGGTTGCACACCACTTAAAATGCTAAAGACGATATTAAATATTTTGGAAACAAGAAACGTTTTAAGCTACCATAGGAAAACGAATATATTTGTAAATTTGCGGGGTATGATGCTGTGACAGTTTCACATTTTAGGGTGGATTTTTTTTAATCGAATAACTCACGCCATTAAATGTAATCATTATGTGAAGCTGGCAGAATATAAGTGATCGTATTCAGATATTTGAAGACCTAGATAACTACAATCGTATGCATGTCCGCATCTGTCAGTAGACGAAATATAATGAAATCTGCGCTGTAATTCCCAAAGACAAGCAGATCAGTAGTATACCGAGGCAAATATCTTCACGCTAAAAATGGAAGGAAGCCCTCCCAGGCAACAGAAGAGTGGAAATAGAAACAGTCACTACACAGAAGTAAACACGTGTAACGAGTTAAAAAATACGAATAATAGCATTCAATAAATAATTTGACTAAATTTTTAAATTATGTTAGGTGTATTGCCGTACCTTATGAACAAATGTTTATTGCAGTATGTGAACTCACTACAAAGCGGAAACGTTTGAGGAGTAGGCGAAGGTAACTCATTAAATATTGTATAACTATATCCTAACAGAATAATATTTGTTAAATAGGTGATTTGCTACTACCTTAAAATCAGGGGTTTACATCTTAAATGTTAACTTGGGAAACAGAGGCATCCTAGACCTAGTAAAGTTTGCAGCTTTACGCGACCGTTATCTTCAGATTATTAATGCCTGGGTTGTAGTCGCGTGACAGTCGTTTCTGTGACTGTCGACAGTAACAGTTTACTGCTGCTGCTCTACTCTGAAAACGAACACTGAAATTTCCTCTGAAACGTCGGAAGAAACGACTGTGACATGGCTACAAACCAGAAACCAAGCAGCTACCATGCTAGACCAACTTATCCCTTCGTTCCACTCGAATGGCAGTCATTTCAAATTCCCTCTTTCCTTTCGAAGCTTTACCTACGCTATCAATTCCACTACCACTCGTCGATTTGGAAAGCTATCTCTTCTAGTAATGACGATTAGTCGTGCGTACGAAGGCTTAGGACTAATTGCAATGAATATGGAGCCAAGACCAGCACCTTATTCGTCAAACTGTCGACAGCACCGATACTGCGACAAGGTTTATGCCTTAAGCCATACAGCCTGCTGACATTAGAAGAGTGACTGTTTAGAGCATAGTATGGTATTGAGCTGCGGTAACTGTTCTTGGCTGGCTTGAAGTGATAACTTGAATAGACACGTCAAGGTCATTCCTCCTTCCGAGAAACAGTATGTATTGACGTCGCTACCTCATGCTAATATGATGTAAAATATGTTCACAGAAGATATACAGCGTGCGATATATTTTGTTAATACAAAATATACAGATGATAAACTGTAAAATAAAATGGACGAGCTTAAAAATATAATGCATCACCAGTAGCTGTGAAGATTAAAGTCATCAACGACACCCCAGCTACCAAGACAATGAAAGTGGTGATGTTTGTACTGACGAAGAAATGGAGAATGACGACGAAGAAGACAGTGCTGATGATGAAGGCGATGAAGAAGGTGGTGATTTTCCCGACATGCTCTTGAATCTCTTCATAATGCTCCCTGCAAATAATGGGGTGAAAAAGGCAGAGAAGACGACAAGAACATTCTCTACATACTTCGTGAAGACCTCAGTGAATTTCTTGTAGACTCAGATTTTCGATCGCCTAGCGAAATAATGGCGATTTCTTGCTAATGAAAGAGATATTCAGTTATCATTGAACTTAAAGGACCGGTGGTGTATCAAATGAGAGAATTAGATACTGTCCATGATATGTAAACATCTTGATCATGAAAATATCTAACATACCAAACAACTGAAAATAATTTGTAATTACCTAACTGGTTGTTTTGTTTCTTGAACTTTACCTTATCGATTTTACGTAAGACGAAGCAGGAGAAGGGCCATATCTATGTCCATTACCTTTAATATGGCGGCCCTGTGACTGAGTTGCCTAATGGCTATGACATCATATTTGCATTTGTCTTGAAAATACGAGTCTTAAGATAAGTAACATGGTATAGTTAAATGTTTTAATGTCTCTATGCAACATACATTTAAACAAAAATGTTATCAATATATTTTTACACTAAACTTCATCGGTCATACATACTCATCCTTACTTCTGGCTTATACAAATGCGTCAAAATGGAGTCATTGATGCAAGTAGAAGAGTCGCTCAGCCGCATTGAGCAGTAAGAAATGTTTTTAAAAATGTTTCGGACATTTCGCAAGGTTTAGTGGGGGGAGGGGGGGTGGAGGAAAATTTTGGGGCCAAAATGGGTCACTTTTACGGAGAAACGGGCAATGTTGAGACAAAATAGGTAAATTAATGTCACGTCATTCAAGATGGTGGACAAACACAGTACAAAAAGCCCCTAGCCTAAATTTTCTTGGCTTCTGAGTTGTAGCAGAGTCACAATTGTGTTTTGTACCGACCGTTTGTGTTTTGTCTCCATCTTCAAGATAAAGAAGCATCAACAGTAAAAAGAACCCAGAAAGTAAGAAACAGTCAACCGAACATGACGTTATAATTCCAGGAGTATGCAGCGGTCTGTATGTATCAGTACAGGATGCGTATGTTCCGAGGCGGTTTGAAAGGCACACCGCTTTCCTGGAGAGAGTATCTTCATGTTAAACATATTTTTATTGGTATACTGTTGGCAAAGCTACATTATATATGAAACGCATATTAAAAGTATACATTCCAAGAAAAGACAGGCATTTTGTTAAATTTTCTTCTCTTTCTGTGAGCTGTGAAAATATTTATGCACAAGCAGAATAGCAAAGAAACTAAATCTAAGAGTACAAGAAATTCAGGAAGTAGTTACCGATTTAACGCAATTTCCTGATTTCCTCTACACATGTAAGCATGTAATATTTATCAGGTATTCTAACCCATCAATACAAGAGTCATATGTGCTGAAAATGTCTTAACAGAAAACGTTTTCCCCAATACTTGATTGTAACTCGTCAAAGGTGTCCTGAGATATAATGTTGACCTACAAAAATTAATTTTTTGGAAGCAGTACATTCAAACTTTGTTTTCGAACTGTGGTTTTATTGTGTTCTTTTTAAATCGTTGTAAATCTAATATTTCACACTCTTGACTGAAAATTTGGGGCCAACTCACAGTTAGCAAATAAGCAGTAAGCAAATTGATCTAGCTATAGTCTTTCTTATCAAAATAAATAAATACAATACATTAACAGAGATTTATAAATATATATAGAACGACTTTATTTGATGATTTTTTTTTTAAAACTCAACTGGCGATCCTAACAATTAAACATATAACTGCACTATTGTTTGTGAAAATTGCAACACACAGAAAGAATTGCCCGAATGAATTCAAACTCGGTAAGTCAGTGAAGAACTGTCAAACGAAGTGAAATCAAGTTCCAGTATGCCTCGTCAACGTCAAAAGGCGCCATAGAAGCATGTGAGTGAGTTCGAACGGAGTAGAATTATCGGTCTCCGGGAAACGGGTTTTCATACCGTAACATTTCAACTCGTACAGGGCATGCTGCTATGACAGTGATGTGTGTGTGTGGTACCACTGGATATAAGAGGGTGGTACTCAACGACGAGCGAGTATTGGACCACGCAATGTGACCACAGCACGGGATGACCGCCAAAATGTCCGCATGGCCGCAACGGACCGCACAGTCTCGTTCCCAGTGTTGACTCAACACTGGGAAACTGCAACTGGTGTGGACCTGTCGGCGTCGACGGTTCGACACCATCTGCTGCGGGCTGGGCTGGTGGCACGCATCCCGTTACGTCGGCTTCCATTGTCCAGAAACCACAAACGCCTCAGTCTGCAATGGGCACGTGAACGCCGTTGCTGGCGTGCTAAGTGTCAAAATGTAGTGTTTTAGGATGAGTCCCGCTTCAACCTGTTCTACAGTGATGGCCGTACACGTGTTAAACGGTACGGTGGTGATCGCAATCTGGCAGCCGGTATTGTACAGCGACATAGCGGACAAACGCCAAGTGTGATGGTTTGGGACGCTATTGGGCACAACATGCGATCTCGACTCCTAAGTATTAGGGAAAATCTGAACAGCGACCGCTACATCTGGGAGATTTTAGAGCCCGAGGCATTTCCCCTCCTTCAGTCAACTCCACATGCCATGTTTCAGCAGGACAATGCCCGGCACATGTGGCGAAGAATGTGCAAACCTCCTTCAATGAACGACGAGTACCACTGCTTCCCTGGACTATACGTTTGCCTGAAATGCCTCCCATCGAACATGTCTAGGATATGGTTGGTCGGCGACTTGTTCGTTACGGTCATCCAGCAACTATTGTTGATGCTTTGTGGACTCGCAAACAAACCGCCTGGAGGGAGATTCCCAAGGAACATATCAAGGTCCTTTTTTATTCCATGCCACGACGTTTTGGGGCTGTGATTGCAGAACGTGGGTGCTTCACACCAAACTGAATCATCATGGACAGAGATCATGTACAGTTCTGTAATCCTAATAAATTGTTTATGGTAATGTATCTAATCTGTGGTATAAAGTTCATTTCAATCATATGTATACTTCTTGGTAATGAAATTTTCACAAACGTTAGTGTATTCATACTCGGGGCTCACCCTAATTTACTTCAAAGATCTGTCACACCAGACGCTTACTTATAATATTGCGTAGTCCGTCGTCACTCAACTTCACTCTCTCTATATATGTGTAGACACGTCTTTTCAGAGTCCTTCTCGAACCATGTGGGGGAATCTCAGCAGGAGACCTTTGTCGCGACGGCCCGTGGAAGACTCGCCAATGGATCGAAGATAGGGATATAATACGCCGCTCTTCCGTGATGTGCTGATTGTCCATTTGCGCAGTCCAGCCACCCGCCTACTATGATCTGGATTTGACGTCACGGTTTACTCAATACTGCTCGGTGGGCATACCTCGGCCGGCGTCTTGCAACGCTCGTAGGAACTGCTTGGGGAGTGAGGCGTGTCGTAAATACGACAAATTATTTTGTTGACAAGTTGCTTGTACCGATTGTAATCTATTCTGGTGTGCTTAAGTAAGAAACTGCGATGGAAATTTTAGGTGGCATTACGTAGTACTGCTTGCAGGCAGAGTGCGGTGGGAATCAAACTCATACATCAGGCTTTCTCATTTGCGGAAGCCGATTGCGGGTAAAAATAGGCAAAGGTGAAATAATTTCCTTATAAAAAGAAGGTGAACTAAAATAACACATTTAAAATGCAGTAATAAACAAGGCAATATTTTAGAAAAGTAACAAAAATTAATTAAAAATAACTATCCAAAAATGCAAAAACTGGATATGCGCAATTTACCAAAAAATTGTGAAGATAAAATTTCCTTAAATAAGTAAAATACGTAAATTACACAACAACACAATAAAAATACATGAACAGAACATACACAACAGAAAACACAACTTTCATCTGAATAAGACTATCTGAGTCGTCAACTTTGAACTAAAACATACAAGAACCGACAGTTTTAAAAAACACAGATGGAATGACTGCGCACGCGCACAAGAAGTTACTGATATAACTAATGAGCCTACTTTCCTCATCATGCGTGGAATTAATTTTTTAATATGTCCTCAAACGTTGAGTTGGTGCGTAGGACTTGACTTCTCTTTGAAAGCAATAACATAAGTAATGAAACCAGAAACTTATGCAACAGTACTGAGACAATTAAAATTACACACGTGTCTTACCCTGATTTTGAAACCAGAAAACCTCTCAAAATAAGCCAGTGTGCAATCAACTGCATTACGGAGGTCGGATTCTTGCTTTACAAATTTTATAGGAATAAGTAATTTTTTTCCCTGAGATATGACATTAAAATTTTATTTATTCACATGACCCTATCTTGCAAAATGGCTGACAAAATATGCTCTGTGTATATACAGTTAATATTTGTAATATCTACTGCCAGCATTTAAATATAAGTATGAAATGATTACATGGCCCCGACTATATTGCATTTGAAGTTAAAATAGTTAAATGTCTGCTATTTCGAAAATAAGTGTCTGGATTACTTAAAACATTCAATTTTTCATTATCTGCCCCAGTACAACTTGTTTGCCAATTTGGTAGGAATCGGTTAATTTTATACCGAGATATGACATAATAATTTGATTTATTCGTATGGCGCTATCTTCCAAAATGGTCAACAAAAGAGGTTTATGTCAACGTATATATGATGTTTGTAATATAACCTTTCAGTATAAAAAATTTGGTCAAAATTGGTTAAATTGTATGGTTGATACAAGAAATAAACCTAAAATATTTATATACCCGCCTATTTGAAAATAAGTAACTCATCAAGTTCAATTAATTACATTAACTTGGGCTATCATATTATTACTTGCCTGTCAAATTGGTTGAGAATTGGTTCAATAGTTTTCGAGATATAATTTAAAATCTTCATTTCCTCATTTGGTGCTATTTTTC
Organism: Clitarchus hookeri; assembly: GCA_002778355.1. Classification (NCBI taxonomy): domain Eukaryota; kingdom Metazoa; phylum Arthropoda; class Insecta; order Phasmatodea; family Phasmatidae; genus Clitarchus; species Clitarchus hookeri. Next base: position 211,785 of record NQII01001058.1, read on the forward strand.
AAAATGGTAGACCAACAACAATATCCACCTTAAAATTTAATGCATAATTGACACAATTTTGAAAGTACGTGCCTGACGGGGACGAAAACTATTAAAGTCTGGTGTCCTTACTAAGTATTGTTTGTGTACCAAGTTTGTTGAAATTCGGTTGACGAGTTCAACAATTGAAAGAAGACGCGCACAAACGCACAGACACACTCAGTCACACCCATACACACACATACACAGACAGGAAAGTGATCCCATTAGCCCTTATTTCCTTTTCCTTCGGAAAGCAGGCTAAAACAAATCAAGATGAAACAAAGCGAAAAAGAAAATTTCCATGTCGCTGCGAACCCACCTTTATCATGTAGCAAGAATTATTTTGTAAGAAAACATTTAGCGCCAGTGGTCAAAAATGAAGACGCTGTAACCGTAAATATAATTTTACTGTAGGGCTTCGTTTGTCCGGACTAACTGGGACTGAATGCCATCTGGATAGACGAAAATCCGGATAATAGAAAATTAAGGGGAATAAAATAGAATGAAGTTTTGGCAATCGAATTGAATGCTGTACACGTAACAATATGCCTTTTTATCTTCAATTGAATAAATCATAAATTACTTTTACTTCGCGAGCAGGTTTTAATTAATAAGTTACTCTTTTAATGTTTACGCACAGCATAATCACGCAGGTGTTCCACTTAACAAGTTCAGCTGATATTTTGCACAACATTTGCATGTGTATTAATGTTAATAGACAGCAGTCTTTTAAAATTTATGCTATTAATTGGTAACAATTTTAATATTTTAACAATCTACAAAAAGTCCCGAAATCCGGAAATCCTTATTAAGAAGGGCCGGAGGAGCGAGGGGCTCAAATAATTTCTCTGTACCTTAATATTACAGGTTAATTTTTAAGCATATCTACAACGAGAAATGCTTGAAATGTAATCTGTGCTAAACTGAAAATAAAATATAACTTTATGTGTTACTTCAAGTAGGGAGGCTCGAAATATATTAGTGTTCAATAAGAAACTATAAAGGTTTGTATATATATGTAAATATATATATGTATATATATTGTGTATATATAACAATTTAAAGAACCACGATGTATTATTTCATAAAGACTTGCCTCATGAACAGGAACAGAAGAATTTATGGCGAGTGTACAAATTTACCCACTCAGTATTAATAAAAGAAGTTTAGTCCCTTTTCTATTTTTCTTTTTCCTTACTCGAATAAAAACTTCTAAAATGCCGACAACAATATAAGAAATTCAAAATAACCTTTTCCTTCCACATGCACGTTTTCAGTTATTCCTTACGTATCTATACAAGAATAATTTGAAAAACAGTCATATAAAACATTTTATTTTGTACTTCGCCGGAGAAGAACAGAAACGCGTTTCTCATAATCCTTTATTTTGCAAAAAAACAATCAAATTTGGTTTTTATTATTTCAAGAATTGTTACTACAAATTGTAACAACGAAAACCTGTAAGTTACGTAAATGATTGTTTCAATTCCTTAATTTATCATTCTTAACACCAAAATAAGCCATACAATATCAATGTCTGAACGAAAAGTCGCAAAGGCAAAGTTTTTGTAATTCATTACTACTTTCATTTTCTATTACTAACTTTTTTTCGCCAGAGAAGTATTAAAGAAAACAATATTACTTAACTCGTAAGCACAAAACTGAATTTCTACATTTCTCCACGTTTATAATACATTCAAAGTCTTCTGTTCTAGCATGGTAATTCGACTTCAGTTATACATATACCACAGTAAAGTGCTGTAAAATTTGTTATTATTTACTTGTAGCAATACAAAAATAACCTTGGAAACTAGTTTACATACAATGAAACAAACTGATGTTTATCTTGACGTAAACGAAAAAAAAAGCATGAGGATTCCAAATTCCGCTAAGTTTGGTTACCTAAATAGATGCTACCCTATCATTCCTTGGTGTAATAAAATTCAATTTTCCTTTACAATTCTTTAAACAGTTACAGATATTATATGCATGCTTTTTACTCTTAATAACTTAATAAGATGCAACCTGGAGTTTACTAAGTGAAGAACTCTGCTGACAAAAACCTTTATATTTTCCATGGCATATAAGCTTTTTTCCTCTTGTTGGACTACTAGGCACCTTTTCAATAAAATGTTGAAAGCCTCTGAAACAGCTTAATTACACTTATTGTAAAAAAATGTTCAATCCACAAGGAATTAACCTACATGAATTAAACGTTGTGCGAATGTTTGACAACGTGGAATATGCAGATAATTCACATTTCACGCTCGGCCATGCAAGTGACGTCAGCATGGGTGGACTTTATCACTGCAACTGCCGGACTATATAATATCGACCCTGTGTGCATGCTTTCCATTCTGACTCGTGCGGTTTTGTCAGCGGCGCCCATTGAAAGTGTAGTAAGCCTCGGAGACGAGGTTACGGATATTCAGCGAGCAGTGATGCCCACCTTGCAGCATCCTGTGAGTCCAATACCGTTGACAGACTGCTACACGACGCAGGAATACATGCACGCAGACCGTTATGACGACTGTCTTTAATATTACATCACCGTCGCCACAGACTGGGTTTGTGTCGCGACAGACTCTCATAGAGCCATGCAGAATGTACTGCGGGTAATCCTCAGTGGTGAGCTCCAGTCTTGTCTTGGTGGCCACGACCAACGCATCCGTGTGTGGAGGCAATTTGAGCTGCGCCAATATGACCTGGTGTCATGATGTGGAATGCGATTTTGTATGATGCCCGATCACTGTTGTCTTCATCACGGGTGCTTTGATAGTCCGACGACCAAGTCAATGCTCTATTCCAATAGGATATATCTTGTACTCATAATGCTGCCGTATCGAGCGCGTGCCTTCAAGCCATGGATTTTATGTTATGGACAGTCGCATCGTCAGACCTATCCCTATTTGAAAATGTGGGATATGCTATTGGCCGCTCTATTGCGACTCCACCCTTCCGCAAAATATGCAGACACTGCGAGCGAATTATTTGCACTGCATCGGATGGACTATCGCAGGACACCATTAGAGACCGAGACGTCTGTTGGAATGTATTTGCATATATGGCGGCCTTCGTCATACTCTAATACGTATGTGTAGCGCAGTAAGTATTACTCATGCCGGTCTCAGTTTGCAATCATTTCTTGTACTTAGTGATTGTTTCCTTCTTCGGAATTGCTTTGTAATACGATACTTCCTTGTGAGTGCAGCTTTTTTTTGAACGAGTGTAATTAAAAATTTAACTACGTAAATCACCACTAACTTTGCATTTACAGCAACCACACACATTCTTTCATGAGAATATACACTGAATTTATAATGGTTAGGGTTAGTGTCTTCCTGAACTGTCACCTGGTGTTTGACTTAGTTCTGTTATTTTAAAACAGCTTGGAACGTAATACTTTGCGTCAATGTAATAACGATGTTATTCACATAGAACGACGCGAGATAATAAGAATTTTGTAGAAAATTGCGATAAAGAATCAGAGTACATTTCCTCTACTTTATTGCCAAACAAGCTACTTGTAGCACAACGCTTATTAGTAATGGTACCATAAAATCAATTAACAAAGAAAACACACGACATAATGACTCAGATACAAACCAACCATTATCGACTATGGGAAGAAACGTGTAAGAATACCACAAGACACTTTAATTTCAGTTGATGACTTTGATCACCATGTCATTCGAAATACCTACGTGCCAACATTCGCGAATTTTATCGCCAAGTATACAATATAGAATTAAACGTTGAATTCGGAATTAAAGTCGCACAATAGANACCATGTCATTCGAAATACCTACGTGCCAACATTCGCGAATTTTATCGCCAAGTATACAATATAGAATTAAACGTTAAATTCGGAATTAAAGTCGTACAATAGATTATTAAGCATTGTTTCAAAGTGGAGAAATTTTTAACAACAGTGAAAAAATATTGTTAGAGAAAGAGCATATACTGCGACGACGCAGCATGACTACTTAGTAGAAATAAGGAATTAAATTTAATTTGTCGCAAAATAGTTTTCTTAGATGAAAGCTGGGTAGACAAAAACGGAACATTTTTTAAAATACTGATAACAAAAATAAAGGATTTGCTTGCATATGAACAATAAAGTGAGCGGAAAAATGACATATGTAGGTAGCCTACATGTAGGGCGCAAGAACGGCTTGATCCTCAACTCGCAGCAGTGCGCACTGCCAGTTCTGTCAAAGGTGGGTACCACGGCAAATATTTGGAATGTGAGTCCATGAAAATCTGCTTTCTCATCATTCCATGTTAGTAAATAATTCGACCACAAAATATTCTTTGAAGAGAAATTGTAACGTGGCTGCAAAACGAAGATATAATTTGTGACGAAACAATGCATACATTTGTTTTTATGGACTGGCGAAAGTAAATAAACTGGAAACATTTTTTATCGTATTTGTTAAAACAACAACGTACCGTCCAACAGTTTCCAAACTACTTCCTTGCATGTGGAATCTGAATATGTTTGAGTTGGCAAAGAGACTACTTAGAGAAAGAAATGTGACTGGCGACTTGTCAAATAAAATACTCATGGAACTTAATGCTATTTTTGTCAGTCACTTAAGAAGTCTGTGAAGGGCCCTACGAACCAATTAATTAAATTCTCACCTGGGGTTCTACATACTCTGGCACAGTGGTAATTTTTTCCCGAAGAAAATCAATATTCTTCGCTAAATAGTATAGAGCTCCAGTTCGTATCATTCCATGCGGTTCTCTACTGACGCCGCTGCAAACGAAATCGATGATGTTAAGGTGTAAATGGCATAGTACGCTGTGGTCGTCTGGATTGTATATTAATCTGTGCTAGGCGTCTGGAAATGTTTCTGGTAGAGATACATTGCTCTAGTGCTCTAGGCCACTTGTTACTGGAATGTGTACAAAGAAGCCGCTGGCTATATTCGTGCTGTCTGACGATCAAACGTTCTTCCTTTCTGGTCGCCCTTTAGACATGTCTAGAGCTTAGCAGATGCGTGTAAATGTACCTTCACATGTTGCCATATATACATACCTATTTATATCCTTTCATGGTTACCTTTTTTTTTATGAAAATGTGCTCGAATTTTTATATGCTGCAAGTTCTGTCACGCTACCACTTTTTGACTAACCGTACGACATTTGGCATATGTGTTTAGCAGTTCTTTCATTAACCAAGGAATTATGGAAATAATTCTTCTCCGTTTACATAAAAATACAATAAATCCCAACACATCCAGAACATCAGTGGTTCTTAGTAATTTTTTGCCAGAGGCACAAATGCATTGTTTTCACAAAATTAAAGATATACTTCTAAAATAATCAATTTTGTGCACCTGAGCGTAACCATAGTGTAACATTATGAGTGGGCAAATGTTCAGGTGTATAGTAAACAACATCATCATTCACCAAGTATAAGAACGGTTTCTTCTATAAGAACATCCTCCCTCCATCATCTAACAGTGTCCATAAACGAAAACGGCGACTTTCCGAATGCATTTTGGGAATGGCAATTACGTAAATATTACAAATTTGTTTTAGTTGCTTTAGGTGAGGAACGATAAAATTTTAACGACATAAGACAATTAGTATAGAAATTAGGTAGTTAGCCATATGAACCAATTGAAACATAGTAAATGGTATACGATGTGTGACTGTTTCGGCATTGCTATTAAAACTGGTTTTGAAGAAGCTGCTGCATCAATGCACACAACAAATTTATACAAACGATCATGAAAAATTTACGAAACTATAATTTAAAACGCCAAAATCACTGAAAAATTGGCAAAGGTAACTGATGAGGCGATTTTATATTAACATATTTTACCTGCTTATTTATCGCAGTAATTAGATATTATTCAGCAATAGAAAATTAAGAGCGGAATAATTATTCCAGCGACTTGTTAATTTCTAATATTTGACTTGACAATAAAAAAATTAAACTGTAGCTCTGAAGGACCAATACAAAAATTACATTATCGTATAATTAAAAACCGGTAAAGTTACTTTCAATAACTACTTGTTTCAAATAGTTCTCAAATAATAAACATTATTTCACAGAATTTTACCATTTTTTCTGTAGTGATAGGGAAATATCTAAAAATATACCTGAGGCTTCATATTTCGTTTGAAACTGGCGTGAAAGTCAAATAACAAGCATGCGGCCTTTGTTATAGAGTCAAGGAAAGGGCTCTGAAAGAAAATTGTCTTAATAAGATCAAGTTTTCGGAATCGCTGAGGTGTCTGCGTTTTGGAATACAAAAAATAATATCGCTGAATAACTTACCATTTCTAAGAATTTTTTATGAACAAAAGAAGGGAATTTATTTTAATCAGGTTTACGTTTTCTTCACACGCCATGTTTCCTACATGATCTTTTGTGCGTAATTCCTCTTTGCTTTTCGTTCCGTAGACTGCTATGCTTTTATCATATGCACGCGAGGAGAAAATTTTAATGAACAAATATCCGGCTTTCTCTATTCTCGCCGTCGCTGAAGCTACTGCCTGCTAACGAACAGCGCACCGCGAAGTAACATGCTAATACGCACATGTGACTCACGGAAGATTATTACAGCTTCTGCTCTCAGAATTATGAAAATTTGTCACTGGAATAGAATTATATTCAAGGATACATTTTTTTCCAAATAACTTGCAGAAAAAGAGAAATAAGTTCCCCATTTGTATGAAGCTATATTTCCTCTCTTATAAGTTACAACATACTTAAAAATGTTACGGCATCCGAGATGTACTTTAGATTAGTAATATTGTTAGAGAGATAAAAGAAACGTTTGTCATGAAGTTAATTGGAAAGACTGACTTATACTTCCGGGGACTCGCAAGGAAGTCAGACTATAATTAACCTTGTGGTTAAATGAAAACCTCTGAAATGAATAATTAAATAATAAGAATTAATTCTGCTCCCAACTTTACTAACATAAACATTCAGTGATTTGCACTGAGTAAAGTTGGCAAATAATCAGGGAAAGAAGTTAGTCATTAAGTGTTATTCACAAGGTTAATTAAGTCAATAAATGTTTCTTTCGTTTTCGTGATTATGATATTAAATTTTTCTGAGAAAGTGACGCATTTTATTTCTAATAATTAGTAAATGACACCGGATAGACCTATCTAAATGAAGACATTTGGTTCATCTATTTTTGTCAAATAGTTTAGGTTCCAGCTCAGGATTTCACAAAAAAAAATAATATCTCGTGATATTTTTACTAACAAACGCAATTATTGTTTATAAATCTCACCTTAGAATACTGACGTAGATGTTGACCCCCATTAACGCTTATGTTCCATCTAGTCAGCAGATGTTTTAATTTCCCAAGTGTGTTTTTTGAATGATCTCGAAGAAATTATGATAAGACGTATTAAATGTAGTTGAAGTACTGTGGTACAATTCTGTATATTCCTTGTACGTGTTTGACATTTTCGTTGGTCAAACAAGCAGCCGCTCGCCATACGTCACGGACCTGGTTGGTATGTCACTCGTTTTGTACAAATAACGCCACCCAACTGCTTCATGATTTTCTAACTTAGATGGTGCAAAGTGTTAATAAATATGGTGGAAATCAAGTTATGCAATGTTATATTAACGTGGTTAGATAACTTATGTTTTCATCGGATAGATATCGAATGGTTAGTATTCTGAAACAGTTATGTGGTCATCGTCAGGGGTGGATCTAGACTTTTTTGTGTCCGTAGG
>NQII01001058.1:219533-298505 GCA_002778355.1 Clitarchus hookeri
GGTGCCAGGGTCTTTACTAGGAGCGGGTGGTCCAGGGGTCCTCTGGCCCTCCCCCGGGAAAATTATGATATCATGGTGCAAAATGGTGCTATTTAAGCAGTTTTTGAACCTAAACATTGAATATGAAGCTGGCAGAAATTGTAATATTTTTAAATATATAATTTGTTTCAGTGAACTACTTTACAAAGATACCTTTATAAAACCCGGAGCCTTGTACCCTTCCTCGTTTAGAGGCCCTACCCCGGCTGCCCAGGTGGTAGTTAAGGCCCTGGCTGGCGCAGATCTAGTCTTCCAAGTAGAAGCATGCAAGATTACAGCCGCAATGTGTTCTGAGAAGTCGTTTATTCCAACAATTATGCAAAATATGTAAAAAAAAAATTCTGTGATACAATTTAATTTTTAAATAAAATACATAAACAGGATAAATTAAAGTAATCTTTTACTATTATTTGCAAATTTTCACCATATTAGGGTTTAAACTACAAAAAACCCTAAAATTAATATGTCGGCAACCTTTTAAAGCTATGAGAACGACGGCATGTTATCGGGTTAGTGAACTATTGAGGAGAACACGAAAACACATTTTATGCCTTTTCTCAACTCAGGGGTCAATGTACTACTCTGTATTTAAGAAAGCAAACAGAAACAAGGAACAAAACAAACAGTATGAACTCAGGATAAATATTTACATTACAAATTCTTGGCGCGTCTTTGTCTTAGCGAACGTAAGAATAATGGCTTCTGGGTGCAGTGGAATTTCTCGATGGACCGACATGAGAGCAAGCCCAGTGAGTCTTTCTTCACCGATGTCAGCCGGAAGCCGAGTCCTCAGCCGACGCGACGCAGGGTAGAAACACTGCTCTCCGCGGTCACTGCACTGACTGGAAGTGTGGCCAGAATCCGCAGAAGTTAGAGGATGGTGGGATACACGTCAATGATGCAGTTTTCCAATGTTTCCAAAACGGAATCTGGAATTTTTTCTTTGTTGTTCGTGACCCGCTTCCACTTTTGAACCCACAATGTGAACTCTTACTTTATAGTTATAAAAGTAGTAGACTGTCCAGTAAGATCCTGGTAAATATTTACAGTTTCCCTTACGGCGGCTTTATATTCTGAGTGTATTTCAGTTTTGGGCAAGATGACTCGAAGATTAAATAAATTCATAACTTTCGTTGAAAGTCTGTCTTTTAAGTATGTGATGGCGTTGTCCAAAAGTGGTATGTAAACAGATCTTCGGAAGTATTCCTCACACGACTCAGCAGGGTGGATTCGACGGCTGGTTTGGAGGAGCGAGACAAGGTGTGGTATCTTTAAATCAGTATCTAACTTTTCAGACCGTATTTCATAATAGAGGTCGCTAAAGATGGATTCAGCCTTTTCTCGCTTTTCTTCAAGTGCGCTTTTAGTGTCTTCTATTGCATCAGTACTCTTTTTTTTTTTATCAAGTGTTGGTGTTTGAAAGAGGCGACTAAGTGACATAGTTACTCCTAAAATATCATTAAGACACACAACTTAGAAGAGAAATTTTAAGAGAAAACACATCAGATTACCTCTTTCTGTCCTGCCACGTAGAAATGTCTGCTAGAGCGTTGTGAATCTTAATAATCATTTCCCCTTGTAACTGAAGGTGCCCCTCGTTCCTCTTGGCCCAGCGGATTTCACAAATACCAGGAACAGAAGTACTCAGTTCCTTCTTAACAAAATAATGTCTCTTTGCAGAGGAGTTAGCAAAATATACTATTTTTTTTCCATAGTTCAAGAGGCGTTTCTGCATGAAACTACTTTTGAGGAGTTTGCCAACGAATTATTCAAAATGTGGTTGTTGCACGGACAGCGCTGAGCGTGTGTGGCAATTATATTTAGTTCTTGAACGTCACCTTTTCTTTCAGATGCCATTACTGAGCAACTACATACCCCAAAACCTAAGCAAAACGTCAAGCCTAATTCAAAGTTCTTGGTAATATCGTCGTCGATATGGCTTGAAGCGAATTCAGTCAAGACATGTTCTCCTTCCTCTGATTTAATATTTTCCTCTCGAATCATATCGTAGGCATTAACAAAAGTAATGAAATCGTCCCTCAGGACATGTTCATGGAGGTATCGTAAGAGACATACTCAATTGACAAATACTTTGAATGTCTGTTGTCTCGTCGAATATTACAGAAAAAAACTGTGCTCCTTTAACTCTTCTTAAGATAGTACTTTGATTATCTTCTTTACAACAACTATTAAGTTCATTTAAATTGTGCTTGCTAATATTTTTAGCATTGGATGGAGCACTCTCCAAGTATCTGCACAGATTATTGTCACCAATATCCTTCCTAAACCGAAGCAACTCTCTGAAATTTCCGTCATTGTTTACTATACTGTGTTTTTCATCTCCATTTAGAAGATTTAAAATGTTTTTTATCATCCCTGTGACCTCTTAAAGGAATGTTTTGTATACCACATAAAATAATTGTTTTTACAATAGCAATCAAGCGCTGCTAATTTTTCTCTATATGTGCCATGCGCTGCGAATGAATTTGATTTGCTATTTCTAAGACAGGTTTGTGGTATGTCAAGAGAAACTTTTCCCATCATAAACAGCATTGATATGGTATTGGTTTTTCTCATGTACAACCAAATCGCCCTTTTCCTAAAAGGTTGTCAAATTTTCTCAATGGTTTTTTTTACAAGTTTTCTCAAAAGAGTGTGTTTTTGATAACCACATCCTGAACCAGTTGTAAAAGGTACACAATGTTTACAGTATAGCCCTTTATTTTTATCTGACAGAACAAGCCAGTGAAATTTTTCTAAGTGAGATCTCTGGGCTTTTTTTTTTTTAGTAGGCTTTCACATTTTCATCACGTCATTATAGAGGAATTGGCAATTCGCAGGAAGTGTCCATGTCTTCTCAAGTAAAATTGCTTTGGAGTAATCGCTTATACTTGTCATCCCAACATAACATCCTAAGTCACTAGACAAGTGACTCTGACTTTGGGAGTGCTGCAAAAGTTCTAGTGAGGTTATGCGTACTCGATTTCTGTTCTTTAGATGCTCACTGACACCTGCAGAAGAGGGGTTGACACTCGCCCTATCATCACCATATATTTTCATTGTTTTCGATTTGATAAACTCATTAGTTATATGCCTCTTCATCCTAAACTAATCAGTCACAAATTACAGGAATGTAAACGGTACTGTAATAACATCCGTAAATGTAAACACGAATAATACAATCGAATTAGCTGACTGACGCCTGTCCACAGTGTTACTACCATGGGCATGAATAATTTGCCATGTTGACCTTTAATTTCAGTAATAACTTAACTATTCTAATGCAAATGTAAGTTGCGATACCTCTCGGATGTGCCATGCAAATGTGCGAGTTACTTGCAAGTGTGAGTCACAGTAATCATCACCCATGCACGTGAACGGAAAAGGTTTTTAAGGCCCGAAGGCCAGCACACCCTCCATCCTCCCATACTGAAACTGTACTCGGATGAGTAAAACAGAGCACGGCACTTTCTCCTCTTGTTTTCTTCGGGCCATTCACTTTCTTTGTGCCGTAACTCGGTATTCTACCGGTTTTCACATTTTAAAAACCAATCAAAGGTACTCCGACTTATTTCTTAAAGCCTTTACCTAAGTACCCTATTATGGGTCATCAGAAATCTGTTATCCTTGCCTCTTATCAAATTCTTCAAGCCTTCTTCCAATTTTTGTGGGAAATTCATTCCATATCTTGATGAGAACATTATTTCCCATAACATTTTATATTACCATGTGAATGCCCTTTTCTTCTATCGTTTAGTTTAGCCATTTCCTTATGTCTTCAGTTTTCAAGCAGTCGGTTACGACGTGCTGGACTGTAGCATCCACTCCACAATGGAGATTGCACGAACCGAAAGCTGTGTAACTTTGCCTTAAAGTTACCATGTCCTGTATACAGTTGCATAGTGTAGTGATTAATCCTCAACCATTTACATTGTAATCTTGCCCCTACATCACGAATTAAATCGTGGGTAAATCTTCCCTTTTCAGATGCATCCCATCTATCTTGCCATTGGTCTATTATTTCATCCATAATCTCATCTTTGGTGTTCTTGGACAGCCTCCCGACTCGAGCTCTCTCCACTGTTAGTGCCCTGTATTTTATCAATAAATCTATTGGCAGCACTCCCACCAATACGGGTAGTGATTCATTTGGGACTATCTTATAGACCTTAGCAACAGTCAGTAGCGCCGCTCTTTGAGTGCTGATTAATTTTATTTTGTGCCAGGTTAGTTCGGCTCTGTGAAACCACATCACCGCACCATATGTGATGATAGCCTCATAAACTGCCTGATATATCATCCTAAGTGTTTTATAACTCAGTCCGCAACTGGTGTTATCGATTCTTTTAAGCTTTTGGAAGACCACTATGGCCTTCCACGACACATATTCCACATGCTTTAAAGAGCTCATTTTATCATCCAAGACAACTCCCAAGTATTTGAATTCATGTACATTCTGTACCGGACTCCCCCCAAAACGCACCGTCGGCGGTTTTATGATTTTTCCATTTAAAATCATTGTCTTAGTTTTCTCAGTTGAGAGTTTCAATTTATTAGCTGTTGCCCATTTACTTATCCTCTCCATAATCTCTGCAGCCTTATTTTCCAGAGTGCTTCTGAAATCCCCAGATAAAAGTACTAAGCCATCATCCACATATCCGAAGACAATACATCCCAGAGGGAGGCCCATCTCGAGGAACCCATCGAAGAGGACGTTCCACAGTATAAGACCAAGGACCGGCCCCTGCGGACATCCCTTCGTGAGTCGCTTTTTAAATTGAGTTTTTCTAGACGATTATAAACTCTATCTATTGTTAAAAAATCCTGTATGACCCTATATATATATATATATATATATATTTGCCGGGGACTTCTTTTCTTTCAGTTGGAACATAACTTCCGGCCACCAGGCATTGTCAAAAGCACCAGAGATGTCAAGAAATACTGCCATTACATATTTTTCAGTGTTTTATCTAATAGCCTTCATTATATCATGAAGTGCAAAATCTGTCCCAGTACCTTTCCTAAATCCATACTCTTTTTCGCTTAGAGTGCCTTCAGCCTCTAAGGCCATAATTAAACTTCTGTTAATGAGCTTTTCATAGACTTTGCCCAGGACCGGAATAAGTGTTAAAGGTCTGCACGACTTGGGGTCATCAGGCCTTTTTCCATTACCTTTATAAAGAATCCTCAGACATCCTAGCTTCCAAGGAGCAGGGAACACACCTCTCTCGAGACAGTCATTAAAAACTTTTAGAAGCACCGGTTTAATTCGTGTGTAACACCTCTTTAGAATTTCAGAGTTAATTCCATCCAATCCAGGAGCTTTGCCATTTTTCATCTTATAAACGATGGCTGTTAAATATTCTTCACTAAACTTCGGCGAATTATGTACCTCAGATACTGTTGCCATTTGTTGTCTCTTCTTGATGTGCTCATCCCCCTCTTCCACATAGAAGTCATCTGGTAACAGAGCATGCAGCAGGACCTCCATTGACCTGTGCTGATCAGTCAGTAAAACACCATTTTCACTGATACAAGGCGGCGGAGAGTTCCTCCTGACCTTGTTTGCAGCCAGTGTTTATATTATTCCAGAAGGATCCTGGTTACCAATTGGAGTTACAATTATTCCCATGATAGAGCCTTCTTTTTCCCAACCCTGCCGAAATAGGCCTGTTTCTTGGCCTTATAGATCCGAGAGAAGAGTTCGCGCTCCTCTCCTCGTAACCTATGTAACTTCCTCCTAGTACCGCGGAGCTTTCTACATTTATTATCCAGATCTTTATTCCACCATGAAAGGTTAGGATGACCCGGTGTAGTTTTAATCAATTGCTCTTCACAAGTGCTTTGAATTATTTCTGTAATAGCACTTACTCTTTCTTCAATATTTTCACTTTTAAGTGCAGTGCTTCCATCCAATTTCATCAGCAGGGTATGGTCGAAGGCAACCCAATCATCCATGTTATGCACGTATCTTACTTCACATTCTTCTAGTAGAGGAGTACCCCTGCCACTACCATGTATATCGAATATAATCAATCGGTGATCACTTGAGCTCTTATCCGTCACTGTCCACTCCTTCACATAATTCCTGGCTTTCGCATTCACCACTGTGATATCCAAGTGCGATTGCGTATCGTGGGCCTGAGAGACAAATGTGGGCATCTCTCCCTCTTTATTAGTAACATCGAAATAATTCATCAACAGGAATTGGCTGACTAGCTCACCGGCCTCTTCAGTTACTCGGGAGTGCCATAGCTCAGATTTTGCATTCACATCCGCACACATTATTAGTGGTTTTTGTCGTAAGGTGTCAGTGATCACTTTCCATCTATCAAGATGAACCTGAGCTTCTTCGCCGAATTGGAATTACGAAGACAGCATCCAACAATCAACTGAGCCTTTAATTACATTAACACATGCATGATGTGCATCTGACACACTGGTAATCATTGTTATATCCATCTCAGGATTAGCCCTCAAACCTCCTGCCCGCGGTTTTCCGCCACAGGTATATAAACTGCCCCTCAGACCCACCACAGCGTCGAAAGGTACATAGATCTCCTGGAAGAGGAAGACACCTATTCTCTGCTCCTTTATTATCTTATTAATTTCTGCAGCTACTGCTGCTGACCGTTGCATGTTGAGCTGGCCACATCTTATAACATTTTTATGTTCCATAGCCCTTGATAGTTCGACAGACAGGGCTCTTTGATATGAAGGACAGTCCCTAGAGTCGACTCTATGGTCGTGCTGCAGACCCTTATTTTTACAATTGCCACAAATATTCTTGAAATTTTTAATTTCCTTCTTTGGGCAGTTCTTATATTCATGCCCTGTGGCGCCACAACACGAACACATGGACTCCCTGTCCCTGCATCTAGTGAGTATATGTCCCCATTGCTGGCACTTATAACATCTTGAGAGTGAGATGTAATCACGTGAACAGAAAAAGAGTATTCTATAATAGTGTTGTTACGAATATTGGATTTCCCACATTCGCGAACGCGAATGCGAATGCGAATATTCATCTCCATTATTCGCGATTGCGAATGCGAATGCGAATATTGGCTTTTTCAATATGGCGCCCAAAGCATGCGCCCACGAACTCACATTTTGACCGCGCGTTTAGGACCGGCCATGTTTAAACCGAAAGTAGCCGATACTGCACGAAGTAAACAAACCGTGATTGCTCGCTCATTAAATAAAGTTAGCTGCTAACAGTTTTTTCGTAAAGATTTGTTTTGAGGTTACTTACATTTATTTGTTGAATTTCTATAGAAACCTATGTTTTAATTTGTTATAAAAATATTAGTGATATTTCAACATGTGTAAGTAGTATGTTAGCGAAGTTTGGACTTATTTTACAATATGTGATGCTGAAAATGTGAATTGCAAAATATGTAACAAACAATACTCGCGCAAAGTAAGATCAACTAGTGCTATGAGAAATCACCTGGAAGGTATGCATAAAAATAGGTATAATGAATTTAAAAAATGGGAAAATAAAAAGCTGAATGCTTCTACAACAAATGCTTTGGCATCCTCTTCGCGACAATGTACTAAAACCGACCTAAAACAAATGTATTTGGCTGATTGCCTCGAAAAAACTAAAAAGTCGGATAATAACAACGCCAAGTCTGTGAAAATTGACAATTTAATAAGCGAAATTATTGCTTTGGAGGACTTACCCTTTAGTTTTGTGGAATGCGTTGGATTTGTAAGCTTTATGAACCACCTATATCCGTCTTATAATTTAAAAACTAGATGACATTTTACTTTGTTTATATGCGAGAATTTCTACGGCAAGGTAAAAGGTAAGTTTTGGAATTAATCAAATCATTTGAAAAAAATGGCGTTTACAACTGATATCTGGTCTGATTCTTGTTCAGGAGTATCGTTGCTGAGTTTTGCGTGTCACGGCGTAACAAAAGAATTAAAAAGAAAAATGATTGTGTTAAAAGCAGAAGCCGACGGCCGACATACTGGTGAAAATATAGCTATAAAACTTGAAACCATGTTGTCATTATGAGAAATACCCAAATAAAAAGTGCAATGCATTGCTAGGGATGGTGGTACTAACATAAAAAAAGGTATTTCAATGATATTCATTAAAGACATTGATTGTTCATCACACAAAATTCAACTAGTTGTCAATGAGGGTCTTAAGGCACAAGATTCCGTTATTGCAGTGATTACAAAATGTAAAAAGATGGAAACTCATTTTCACCACTCAAATATTGCTCAAGATGAACTTGCAGCTCTACAAGAAAGGCTCAATCAACCAAAGCTTAAGATTACACAAGAGAGTGTTACAATATGGAATATCAACTTTTATATGTTGGAGCGCAATTTGAAAAATAAAGATTCCTTGTGTCTTTACGCTTCCACAAATAACAAAATTTCACAACTAACTTCCCAAGAGTAGATAATTGTGGAAAAACTAATTTCTCTGCTCAAGCCCTTTCAAGAAATTAAAAAAGAACTAAGTGCAGCCAATATTTCCATATCTTCAGTAATTCCATTATTGGCCACCTTGGAAAACGTCATTGATGAATTTGATGTAACTGACGAATGCATCGGAAACACGATTCTTGTTCTAAAACAAGAATTAAATCGCAGATTTTCTCATTTGGAAAATGATGTATTGTTTGCTACGGCTACTTTCATTGACCCAAGATACAAAGTGAAATTTTTCAAAAACTCTGCAACCAAAGATCAAGTTGTGAAAACTATCTTAGAATCCATTTGAAACGATGAATCAAGCCTACCTTCTTGTTCAAATCCTAAGCGTGCCAGAATGACTAATCATGGGATTGAAACCTCTGGATCCAGTGCCTGTCTATCAGAAAAATCTACATCTTTAAGAGACACCATGAAATTGCTGTTGGATTCCAGTGAAAGTGAAGAAGGAGAAAATGACAGTCCAAACCCTATAGAAGTTTTGATTAAAAAAACCATAAATGAATATTTAATAGATAAACGTGTGGAAAATGATGTAGACCTACTTACAGGGTGGAAGGTGAATAATGAGTATGGTATTATTTCTCCTATAGCCTGGCAATATTTAGTAACACCACCCACCAGTGTACCTAGCGAAAGAGTTTTTAGTGGGGCAGGTCTTCTTTACACACCCCACCGAAATAGGCTGCAAGGAGAAAAGGCATCAAAAATTATATTTTTGAAGTTTAATATTCCTCTACTACAATTTAATTACTAAGTGTTTTATGAAACTTACATAACTTACTTGAGTATATTTGGTAATTAAATTGTAACTTAATTACTATTATATTTTTCATAGTTTCTCTATTATTATTTTGAATTCAAGAAGAAATGTTAAATGGTTGTATTAAAAAAATATAACTAGAACCAAAGTTAAATTTAACATGTTAATTTGAAGAAGATAATTTTTTGTTTTAATTAAAAAGAAGAAATGTTTTCGTTTCCTTTCTCAAAAAAGATATTGTTGACTTCATTTATAAGTAGTAGATTGAATGTACAATATGATTAGATACAGAAATTTCCAGTAGATTTAATATTATTTAGATATCTATCAAGTTGCATTTGTGTTCTCTCAAAAAATCTCATTCAAAGTGGATTAGTTTAATTAAAAATGTGGTAACATATTTAGCTCCATTGTTTTGTATTTACCATTTTAAAAAACCGTTTAAAGGCAAAGGTTGTATTAATAACATTTCGTTATTTTCAGTCGGGGCCTGAATCATATGTGCCTATGGTCACATTCAATGGTTTTTATATATTCTTTTTAAATAATTATGTAGCAGATCACATTTTTCCGGAAGTTGGCTTGTAAGCAAGCGAATATGTACAGGCATTTAGGTAGGCGAATATAATTTACGAACTCTTGAGAGGCAGGCTCGTGAAATTCAGTTTGCAAGTATCATTTCTAGTTCTAGGAATGTATGTTTAAGTACTTTATAACCATAGTGAATAGCATATATATATGCATCATGGTGATGTATTTAACGAAATCGGTTTACAACCGGGGAAGAAAAGATTTAGAGTTAAAATAATAAAATATAATTTTTTTCAAATTTATTAAGATGTATTCTGGTTATACAATATGAGATACAGATAAACAGTACGTATTTTGATAATTAAGAAATGTTATTACTGTTATATACCTGGTTATACCTTATAAGAGTATGTTTTTATATTTAATAATGAAATACTCTTGTATAGACGTTATGTCGAAACTGTGAACATACAAAATATTTTCCTTTACGATATCCGTAAATGATATTGAAATACACGTTAAATAAACGACGATTAAAATAGTCGTATGTTTCATTATATATACAAGTGTAAACGGGAGCCTAATTGTTATTATATGTTACAATTTAATGTTTAGTTTAAATTGTACATTTAATTATTTGGGAAATGTTTAGTGCCCAGAGATAGATTGAAGTGAGAATGTTTGCAAATCGTTTTATTTACATATTAGTAGTTACAACTCGTTATATTAAATATATGTTAAATCGGAGGAGCTCAGTAATACAGCAGAGGTTAAAAATGGTTTAATAGCCACAGAACATTATTTAGTTTGTATGCTATTTAAACAGAACGTCTTCACCTGAATCCTGGCTCTGGAGGACTGTAGACGTATTACGACGGTCGGCACACGTCATCTCCTGGCGTCTTCATCTCGGCGAGCAAAGACAAAAGACCGTGTCCGCTTCCAGCCTTAATATTGAGCGCGTGTTCACTAACAAAGCGGTGGAGGGGGTCCCTTGTGTTGTGGTTCGTGCGCTCGGCTCATGTCCCAATTACCGGTGTTATTTTTGTGAGAATGCGATCGTCTGATTTCAAGCTCATAATAGCATCCCCTGTGTTCGTAAGCGGGAAGTACTCATCTCGTATGGTGGATGGAGGTAATGTGAATATTTCGTTTGGCTTATAATTCGGACATCTTCTTCTGGCAGCAGGAACATTTTTAGGGCGATGTCCTCTTCGCTACGGTAGGATAATTAATCGGAAGGAAAACTTACGCGGTAGGAAAGTATTTGTAGAACTGCCACTGCGTTCTTTATTGCAGTTCGTAACAAGGTAGGACAGCTCGTGTGTTGTACTGAATGTATAAAACGTGTTACACCTGGCTCTCTTCATTACGCAATCTTGCCCAGCAAGAAAGTCACGCACCGGCCCATGAAGCGGGCAGCACACTGTTTTATATATAATTTTCCAAAACAGAGTCGAAATGGCGAAAGTCTAAAAAAACTGGACAATCCACTGAGGTAGGACTAGTCATAGTCATATCAGCAATCCTAAATTAAACTCCACCTATCAACCCCGCCACAACCAATCAGAATTAACAGGTGAAGCACTAGAAGGAGTGGGGAGAGGAGAGTGGACAGGGCTTGGAACTACGGGAAGTCATAGTCAACGGGAGACCACCGGTCTGGTCGTCTTCCTCCTCCCCTGGACGGCGATCGAGGGGGACGCGTGTTCGAGTTTGGGTAAGTCAATTTTGCCTTATTTTTCCTTCCTTGGACTTTACCCTTACCTTACTCTCTGTAGATCGAGGCCACTAATGTTATAATAAATTTGTATTTATTTAAAAACCCCATTAACGTCCTGTAATTACCTTCAACTGGTTTTTTTTAAAACTCTTTTCCTAGTTCATATCTCAACGCACTTTTAATTGGGCTACCAACCTTAAAAATAGGAAACATAGGCGCCTAGCGCCCACCACCTCTCACTACTGAGTGAGTTACTCTACCAACCTCCCCACATTTTATACCCCCCCCCACCATCTTATACACCACCAACATTTGGCATAAAGGATACATTTAGTTACAGTCTGACTTAGAAATATTTAATAAACCCAACTCAGCATTACTCCTTAACCTTACTATTTCCTTACTTAACAAGTAATTTTTTGTATTATTTACGCCTCTGCCACCTTCGAATAATATTCTTATATCCATTTGTGTGCCATATATCTATAGTATTTTAGTTGCATGGATACATTTACTGCTTTTCATTCTGTGTGGCACTCTGCAGGAAATTAAAAGAAATATCAAACAAATTGAGGTAGGTTTACTTAAATATAAACACAACATTGAAAACATAACAGGAACGTCAAACATTTACTTTAAGTCTCAGATAAGAGATTTAAAAGAATNTATAAACACAACATTGAAAACATAACAGGAACGTCAAACATTTACTTTAAGTCTCAGATAAGAGATTTAAAAGAAGAAATTTATAGACTCACGCTACAACAGCGGTCTACAGCGACACTTTCACCTCAGGAAACAGAGCAAGGCAAACAAAANAAATTTATAGACTCACGCTACAACAGCGGTCTACAGCGACACTTTCACCTCAGGAAACAGAGCAAGGCAAACAAAAACGAACTCAACACAGCCATTAAAAATAATATGAACACAAGTCACATAAACGACACGAAAAACAGCAGTTTACTCATAACCCTTTCGCACATACATATGTCCCATTCACAAACACAGCACGACAAAGACACTTTTACAATCATGATCCATCTCACTTGCACACACCATCCCTATTTGAAGTCCCACCATTCCCTTATACAAACCCGGCAACGTCTTACAATTATTTTCCACATTTCCCCACAACAGATACTAGATGTTCAAAATATTGTGTTGCAGAAACAATAGTCTAGTATAACAAACTAAAACCCATTCCTCAGCCATTGAAACTAATGGTCACAACAGAACAGCTGCCGACATCACAAAATTATGTTACCCTGGCATTTCAATTTGATAGTCACATGTACCAACACAATTTTCTAGTCTTTCAAAATTTACAGTCAGACATGATAATGGGGTGCAACTTTATCCCAATGCACAGGTTAATGCCAGATATACATGCACACGTTGCCACATTAAGACACGAACACGACAAAATTATAGCGGTACCTTTAGTTAATCACATAGAGAAAGAAAATGATTTTCTCTTAAATTGCATTCAGAAAATGAAAACTCTAGAACCAGACAAACAGGAGCCTTTCCCAAAAGACAACTACGCTGTCTTTCTTCCTGTCACTAGTAATCCAGATATGCAACATAACATCATCCCGGAGCAAGAACTGATCTTATTTCACGTACAGCATCCACCATCCGATACATCACCTTTTCTAGGCGAATATGCTAATGATGCATTTATATAAAAAATTAAACAGGCTCTCACGGACCCCGACAGTGCTCCGGCATCGACACGTCACCTAGCGCGCAGGTATGCCATGACATCTAATGCGGGAATATACTGTACAATTCACATGCCCTCTTGGGGAATTCACCTCACAGTTGTCCCACAACACCATGTAAAATAAATAATAATGGCTCATTACGATGCACTACCAGGGGACTGTCACTTCGGGGTTCTAAAAACTATAGAGAAAATAAAAGAAGCATACATGTGGCCTACACTACATAAGGATGTCGAAGAGCACGCAAAGTATTGTGGTATCTGGCTACGGGCCAAACGCTCACATCAACCACCACAGTGGCAGTTAAAGCCAATACATCCGCCATCGATTTTCAGCACGTGGTTCATTGATGCTAAAGGACCGCTTCCTTTCGCTGAATTAGGCAACAAATACGTTTTAGTACTGACAGAGCATGCCACCAAATACGTTATGGCACAAGCAGTACCAGCNCACGCAAAGTATTGTGGTATCTGGCTACGGGCCAAACGCTCACATCAACCACCACAGTGGCAGTTAAAGCCAATAGATCCGCCATCGATTTTCAGCACGTGGTTCATTGATGCTAAAGGACCGCTTCCTTTCACTGAATTAGGCAACAAATACGTTTTAGTACTGACAGAGCATGCCACCAAATACGTTATGGCACAAGCAGTACCAGCNCTGAATTAGGCAACAAATACGTTTTAGTACTGACAGAGCATGCCACCAAATACGTTATGGCACAAGCAGTACCAGCTATAGATGCAGAAGCGCGTGCACAGTTCGTTAATATTATGATACTCCTCTTTGGTGGCCCGAAATATATCTTATCTGACCGAGGAACTTCCTTTTAAAATAGATTAATTTGTAGATTACTAGCTGACCTTAACATACAGAAATAACACACTACCGCGTACAGTTCACAAAGAAACAGATTGACAGAGGCGGTAAGTAAGACAATAGGGGAACACTTAACCATATACACCAGCTCTGATCCATGAAATTGGGATGAATATAGACCCTACATAATTTTTAACTACAACAAAAGTATTAACACATCTACGGGATTCAGTCCCTTTTTCTTAGAGCACGGAGTGAACGACACACATGCCTCGCACGTCGTGTTGTGCATACCTCCCATACGAACTCCGGATTGGCAACAAACACTAGTTGGCGCTCGACAAACTGCCAGGAGAAACAAGGAAAATATTTGAATAAGAAATACCAACTGACAACATATAAGGAAGGGCAATATGTCTGGCTTCGCAACAGAAGCCTCAGCAAAAGGTCTTC
Organism: Clitarchus hookeri; assembly: GCA_002778355.1. Classification (NCBI taxonomy): domain Eukaryota; kingdom Metazoa; phylum Arthropoda; class Insecta; order Phasmatodea; family Phasmatidae; genus Clitarchus; species Clitarchus hookeri. The sequence continues at coordinate 234,055 of NQII01001058.1, forward strand.
AGTTTAAATTTAGGTGACCCTACCGCATTTTAAAAGTACTTTCTCCTAACACAGTCACATTACAACTACAACAAAATAGTACGATGTTCACAGGTATAGTGAATACGCGCCACTTGAAGCCCGCGTATCTACGTAGAAAACTCTGAAAAGGAAAGTAAATGATTGAGTAGCAAACGTCCTCCCTCTACACACAATCAGTCCCGCCGCCACCAATTACCACACAACCTGAATTAGTTTTCTAACAACTTCCTCAATCCCACCCGACACGCGTCTCCGTCCACCGCCAGCCAACCCCCCCCNTACATGGGCAAGATTCACTGTACAGATTATATATAATATAAAATAAATATGTTTCTGCCAATACTCACGTAATGATTTCCCTTTTCAGTGACAACAATGAAGAGTTTCGCGCTGGCGTTTCTCACATCCTTCATAATACACGATGTAGATAAATCCCAATGCACGATTCATACTCTAACCTTCCGCATTTAACACCGGCATTTACTGGACAGAAATCCGTCCAACCGTTATTTACGAAGAATCCATACCTCTCTTGTATCACATTCCACTACAAACCCCACAACAATGTCATATTACCAAAACCTGGGAGGAAAATATGGGCCAGTTACAGAGGCCTAGCTTATGTACGACCACCAAATTAATAATACTTGCTTTCATATGAGGACTATTCTTATTNGCCAGTTACAGAGGCCTAGCTTATGTACGACCACCAAATTAATAATACTTGCTTTCATATGAGGACTATTCTTATTTAATCACATACATTTTAGTTACCTTGATCGGCGCATCTATTTTTAAGTATGTGAAAATAATACAAATCGCAGCGATTCACCGCCATCTGCAAACATCTCGCCCCTAAAGCTACGCACGCCGGTGTGAATGTGTTTCCCCACCCTTTCCCATGTGTTCCCAGTACATGCAGATCTACAGCGCATGTCTACACGGCGCAGTAAATTATACGACGCCGAGAGGAACGTGCTGCCAGAAGCCCGACTACACAAGGCACCACGATTATCAACGGCCTTCACGCAACGTTACTACGCCAGATTGTCCACGGAGCTACTTAAAATGTTTTGGCTTTCAGCCGTAAGTAGGCCTTTATTACTGCTCTCCGCAATTGTCTTGTGTACTCTGTACGTAGTACAACCGCGGTTACTGCTCCCTTGCAGCCGCGTGGGCGGAAATACCTTCCGACGACGTTGCCTCTGCAACACGAAACGCAGCCGTGATCGTCAGCAGTACCAACTTCAACATTAGCAGGCTTCACTACCAGCTCTCCCTGGGCGCCCACAAGAAACGAGAACCGTACGGCCATGACATTTCATTCTCCTTCAAAAAAATGACACCCCTGCTTCCTTTATAAGTTCAATAGCGCTCAATAGTATCCACAAAACGTGCTTGACCCCTCAACTTACCTCATCCACTCCCACCTTTAAATCTAACAAAATTAACCTACGCAGATTGTTGGCAAACAAAATTCCAGAAATCTATATTCAGGTATTAATATTCCTTAATAATCTGCGTCAGCTCATTTTACTTTCCCCATACTATATGGGATGCGTCTTAGTTTTTCCAATGGTGAAACAGAAACTGACAAAGAACAAAGTACGGTCAGATGTAGCAAACGTATATATTATGTATATATATATATATGTAAATTGTACAACTTAATCAAAATTGACAAATAAATATATATATATATATATATAATCATATCAGTTTAGGTACCACTGTATTGTGTAAATTGTTATGTTTATTATTATACTTGTACTTAAAATAAACCGTGCTTTNATCAGTTTAGGTACCACTGTATTGTGTAAATTGTTATGTTTATTATTATACTTGTACTTAAAATAAACCGTGCTTTAACAAACACTGTTATATCTCAATGATGCATTGAATGTATTATGATTATCCGCGTTTGATAAATAATACGTTTATCCTGTCAATAAGCAATGAATTTTCTAAGTATCCAATGAATGCTGTGGACAAAAAAAAGGAACATCAATGTAGATTATAAGATATAAGATAACATAACTTGAACATTACGCAGAGAATATCCTCTATTAATAATATTATGTCATGCGTGTGCAAATTAATAATATGAACTTCAAGTGTGGAACCTCAAGCAAAATTGATCAATATGTGTTACATATTATGAACTCAACGNAATTAATAATATGAACTTCAAGTGTGGAACCTCAAGCAAAATTGATCAATATGTGTTACATATTATGAACTCAACGTGAAATTACATAAGACAATTATATTAAATTTCTCGTCACTTATTGCGTATGAATGAAAAGTATATAATACAAATAAAATAAGGTTAATTTGTGTTTCATGTTGGCACAATTTTACAATAATACATGATGATAAGTATTGTAAATTTAAATTGTAATTATTAAGAATTTTTGTCTTCCAACACTCATGCAATTGGTCTATTTTCATGCTCCTCCATATCACTACCTTCCTTCCTCACCTGAACTCGAACTGCGGACTGCCTAAGATTCTACATTCCCTCTGCAACCTCGCCATTACAAGAAGAACCTGTACACGGCCAGCCCCACACGTATTATGTCCTCGGCTAATTGAAGTCAATTTTTCGCTTATAGAATGCAACTTATAACATCACTTTCTACAATCTTTCCACAATCTTTCTTCAAGTATAAACTTTATCATAACAGCTTCTGTGTACCATACCTCGCACTATTGTGGCACCCGGCCACTACACGCCCTTACAACACAAAAAAGGCATACATTCCATACACAGGCTGTGGCAATTTTCAACATGAACAATTTCTCCCATACTTCTCCTGCATCCAATTTCAGACCTTCTTTCTTCCTACTGCCTGACGCAACGGAGATGAGGACATCTGCTATAATATACTCAGCGAGAGATATTACACTTGGATCTCTTCGTTACGCAATCTTTCCCAACGGGAAAGCCACGCCCTGGCCCGTACAGAGGGCACCACGCTGTTTTATACACCGTTTTCCAAAACAGAGTCGAAATGGCGAAAGTCTAAACAAGCTGGACAATCCACCGAGGTAGGACTAAAATGTGGGCCTAGCTGAGTAGTAATGGTGACAACAGGGTATCAGTAATCCTAAATTAAACTCCACGTACCAACCACGCCACAACCAATCATAATTAAGGGGCGAAGTAAGAGAAGGAGTGGGGCGAGGAGAGTGGACAGGACTTGGAACTACGGGAAGTCGCAGTCGGCGGGAGACCAGCGGGCTGACGTCTTCCTCCTTCCCTGGGCGGCGAGCGAGGCGGACGCGTGTTCGAGTTCGGGTAAGCCCCTTCTCCTTATTATCCTTCCTCGGACTTTCCCCTAGCCCTTACTCTCTGTAGATTGATGCCACTTATGTTATAATAAATTGGACTTTATTTTAAAGCCTCATTAACTTGCTGTAATTATCTTTAAGTGTTATCTACTCTTCTCCTAGTTCATATCTCAACGCCCTCTTACTTAGTCTACCGACCTTAATAAGAGGAAAGAATAACAAATGGCACGCGGGCCTTGAACTTCTATTTCCCCTAAGGTGTGCATTGTGCTTCTTTCTCGCGACCGCGGCAGCACACGTGAATGTGCGGCTTCGCGACCCGTCAGCCTCTCTCGAGGTTCTGTATACCGTAACTAAAACATGGCTTTACAAAATGTTCATTTTTGAACTAATAAAATTTTGTATTAATATTATAATTCAAGAAAGAAAAAAAATATTATGTTTTAAAGTTCAAGAATTATACTGCAAGAGCTGCCTCCGGTGCAATATTATAATGTTTGTACACAGAAAAATTATGTATCCTGAAAGATAAGTTACAATTGAAACAGTGTCAATGCACAACAAACAACTATTAAACAAAAATATGTTGTGTTAACTGTAACTATGTGATGTCACAACAGTAGGATTTGGAAGGACTTTGTATAAAAACTTAGCACGTTATATTTATATTACCAATATTATCATCATGTAAATGTTCAAATTGAAAGTGAAAGTGCAGCTGCTTTTCAAATTACGTTTCAGTACGTAAGGAAGGNTATCATCATGTAAATGTTCAAATTGAAAGTGAAAGTGCAGCTGCTTTTCAAATTACGTTTCAGTACGTAAGGAAGGCTTAAAAGGTATTCTTAAATTGACTTACATATATGGTGTTTTTACAACATATAATTAAGCAGTGATAACTTTTTCCTTAAATATTATATATATACAAATGTATTTAAGCTTTCATACTTGCTTTATGCAATAATAATATTAATAATAATGATAGTAACAATAACACTACTTTGCATAGCATTCTTGTAAAAATTAATATTATATACATATTACGAAATTTACTATTAATATTTTTTATTCATGACAGTACCAAGTCAACTCAAAAGAAAAAATAATTCCAGTGCACCTGTTATTAAAACATTACAATTTTGGTTTTCTCATATATTCCCATATATTTTAAAATAAAGTTAATTCCTTGTTGCCAGCTACATTTACCTAAGAGACTTTTGTTATTTTTTATACCATTAGTATTTAAATAATAATCAAATCACTTGAAATTATACCGTGTGATATGCTGCTCGCTAGCTTGTTGAGAAAGGTTAAGAAATACTATGCATTATAATCTGTGTCTGTTGAAAGTTCGCGCGCATGCATGTATATGTATGTGTGCCTTACANTAAGAAATACTATGCATTATAATCTGTGTCTGTTGAAAGTTCGCGCGCATGCATGTATATGTATGTGTGCCTTACTTGTATTTCTGTTTGTCCCGGCTGGGTGTGTGTGTTAATTTGAGTGAACTGGTTACTGTAAGGTCTGTTACCTGGTGTGGAAATATTGTAAACAGTGTCTGAACGGACAGCTGTTTTACGCTGCGCTGCTCCAGAGGGTCTGCTGACATATGGCGTGACGTCATGTAAGTGGTCATTTTGTTTCACACGAGTGGTGGCTGCTCTAACTCGGCAGCTCTGAAACTATCAAAGAAATTAATAATACGTTCTAATTATAGTTAATATAATTCTCATAACTATTCATTTGATATAGTGTCATAGTTTATCATTACATTTAAGTAGTTATATTTGGCCGATTCGAAGACAGGATGGCGGGAGGGAGCTGGGAGCCCCACCGCAGAAACCTCAAGCTCTTGCATTCCACCACCGTTTTTCCCGTTTTCCCCCAAAAAACGCCAAAATTTCCCAAATTTCCCTAAAAATTCCCATATTTCCCAAATTAAATTTTTTTTTATAATTTTTTTTAATGGCTCTACATGTGACTAAATGACTCATTTTTGGGCAATGATGATTAAGGATTCATGAGGAGTTTTCTCATAGTCTACCCCTACCATACTTCACACCCATGTATCCCTAGCTGGGAGGGTTATCTCAGAGTCTTCCCAAATATGATATATGGCCATTAAAGCCCTATGCGAAATTATAAGCATAGTTTGCCGTAATTCCCGAACCATTTAAGATGTACTCCTGAAATTCACATCATAGACATCGAAGCAGACAAGGAAAATTAACACATGGTCATTTAAGTCCTATGCGGGCTTATAAGCATAGTTGGCCATAATTCACGAACCGTTTTAGATGTAGTCGTCAAATTCATATCATAGACATCGACACAGACAAGGAAAATTAACAAATGGCCATTTAAGCGCTATGCGAAATTATAAGCATAGTAGGTCGTAATTCCCGAACCGTTTAAGATGTAGTAGTCAAATTTATATCATAGGCATCGACGCAGACAAGGAAAATTAACAAATAGTAATTTATGCCCTATGCGAACATATAAGCATAGTTGATCGTAATTCCCGAACCTTTAAAGATGAATTCGTCAAATTCATATCATAGACATCGACACATACAAGGAAAATAAACAAATAGCCATACAAGCCTTATGCGAACTTAAAAGAATCGTTGGCCGTAATTCCCGAACCATTTAAGATAAAGTCGCCAAATTTCTAACATAGACATCGACACAGACAAGGATAATTAACAAATGGTCATTAAGCCCCATGTGAACTTATAAGCATATTTGATCTTAATTCCCGAACTGTTTAAGATGTAGTCGTCAAACTCATTTCATAGGCATCGATGCAGACAAGGAAAATTAACAAAAGGTCATGTAAGACCTATGTGGACTTATAAGCATAGTTGATCATAGTTCTCGAACAATTTAAGATGTAGTCCTCAACTTCATATCATAGGCATCGTCGCAGTCAAGGAAAATTAACAAATGAAGGGGGGTCTCTGGGTCTTCCCAAATCCCTACCATGTCACCCGACTGGTCCCTACATCATGGGTTATCTCAAAGTCTTCCCAAATACGATTAGAATTTAATTAATTGCTACTAGATCATATACTTCATGCTCTCGCATTTCAATAAAGAGGTTGTCTCGGATATCACACACTAGCATTCCAAGTTGGGAGGATTATCTCAGAGTCATCCGCAGTCACCATGATGCAAGGCATAACATAAAGGACGTCCCCATGGCACTTGGTGTAACATAAAGAATATTACCATTTGCATTTGTTGATGGGTCTGCTATATGTTTGTGTATGAGAGAGTGCACATGAATTTTGCTTACTGCCATCGTGAGTGTATATCATATGTAAAACATATTTTTCGGGAGGAGTCACGCAGAGCTTCTCCTTTGGTGTAACTTACCTGGCTAATATTTGTTTGCATGTGTTGATGGGTCTGCTGTATGTGTATTTATGTAAGTGCATACATGAATTTTGCGAACTGACGCCGTGAGTTTATATCATATCTAAAATGCATTTCATGAGAGGAGCCGCACAGAGCTTCTCCTTTGGTGTAACATACTCTTCGTCGTGGTGTTCGGCGTTACCCTTTATGTTAGGTATCGTGCATTGTTGAAATGTTAGGCACCATCCTTTATGATAAAATCCCCTCGCTGTTGAAGTATATGGTAGTGCACTTTATGTTATGCCATGCGCACCTTGTCCAAGCATTCTGCATCGCCATTTATGTTAGGTTTTGTGCATCGTGTAAGTGTTCGGTGCTGCATTTTTATATTAAAATGCATGTGTCGTTGAAGTGTACAGTAGTGCCCTTTATGTAATGCCACGCATTCTTCGTCAAAGTGTTCGGTGTCACTCTTTATATGCGTGCGTGCATCGTTGAATTGTTTGGCGCCATCCTATATATTAAAATGCCCACATCATTGAAGTGCATAGTAAAGCCCTTAATGTTATGCCGCGCATGCTTCGTCGCAGGGTTCGGTGTCGCCATATATGTTAGAGTGCGTACATCTTTGAATTGTTCGGCACCACCCTTTCTATTAAAATGCCCGCGTAGTTGAAGTGTATCGTATGACCCTTTATATTATGCTTCGCATGCTTCACCGCAGTGTTCGGTGTCACCCATTATGTAAGGGTTTGTGCGTCATTGGAGTGTTTGGTGCCACCCTTTGTATTAAAATGCACGCATCATTGAAGTGTACAGTAGCACCCTTTATGTTATGCTTCGCGTGCTTTGCCACAGTGTTTGGCATCATCCTTTATGTTACGGTGTGCAATGTTCAAGTGTTTGGCCCCACCCTTTATATTAAAATGCACCCATCATTGAAGTGTATGGTTTCGCCCTTTATGTTATGCTGTGTGCGCTTTGTCGCAGTGTTTGGTATCACCCTTTGTGTTAGGATGCGTGCGCCATTGATGTGCTTGGCAACATTCTTTATGTTACACCAAGTGCCATGGGGGAAGTCTTTATGTTAAGCTTTGTGTCATGGCGACTGAGGAAGACCCTGAGATAATTCTCCCATCTTGGAATGCTAGCATGTGTTGTCTGAGACAACCTCTCCCTTGAAATGCGAGAGCATGAAGTATATGATCTAGTAGGAATGAATTAAATAGTAATCGTATTTGGGAAGACTCTGAGATAACCCATGATGTATTGACCAGTTGGGTGACATGGTAGGGATTTGGAAATACTCGGAGAACACCCCCTGCAAGATTGTGATGTACATACCAGTAGGGATGTTCGGGAAGACTCGGAGAACACCCTCTTGCCTATTTTATGTATTTGTTGGTTGTACCTTAATAGGTTCGGGAATTATGATCAACTATGATTATAAGTATGCATAGAGCTTAAGTGATCATGTGTTAATTTTCCTTGTCGACGATGCCAATGTTATGAATTTTATGAGTACATGTTAAGCGATTCAATACGTCCAACTGGGCTCATAAGTTCGCATAGGGCTTAAATGACCATGTGTTAATGTTCATTGTCTGCATTGATGTCTATGAAATGAATTTGAGGAGTACATCTTAAATGGTTCGGGAATTACGACCAACCATGCTTATAAGTTCGCATAGGGCTTAAATGACCATTTGTTAATTTTCCTCGTCTGTGTCGATGCCTATGATATGAATTTGACGACATCTAAAATGTTTCGGGAATTACATCAAACTGTTCTTATAAGTGTACACATGTCTTAAATGGCTATTTGTTAATTTTCCTTGTCTGTGGTATGAATAAGATGATTACATCTTAAACGGTTCGGGAATTACGATCAACTATGCTTATAAGTTCACGTAGGGCTTAAATGGCTCTTTGTTAATTTTCCTTGTCTGTGTCGATGCCTATGATATGAACTTGACGACTACATCTTACATGGTTTGGGAATTACGATCAACTATGCCTATAAGTTCGCATAGGGCTTAAATGACCATGTGTTAATTTTCATTGTCTGCATTGATGTCTATGAAATGAATTTGAGGAGTACATCTTAAACTGTTCGGGAATTACGACCAACTATGCTAATAAATTCGCATAGGTCTTAAATGGATATATGTCATATTTGGGAAGACTCTGAGATAACTCTCGCAGCTTGAAATGCAAGGGGGTGAATAATAGTAGGGTAGACTATGAGAAAACTCCTCACGAATCCTCAATCCTCCTAGCCCAAAAATTAGTTATTTAGCCGCATTGTGGAGTCATTGAAAAAGTTTATAAAAAATTAAAAAAAAAAAAAATTGAGAAATTTGGGAATATTTTAGGGGTATTTGGGAAATTTTGACGTTTATTGGGGGAAAAAAGGGGAAAACAGCGGTGGAATGCAATAGCATGAGGTTTCTGCGGCGAGGCTTTCGGCTCCCTCCCGCCACCCTGTCTTCGAATCGGCTATATATAACTACTCATTTCAATTGCAAAATTTTTTTGAATTATTTAATACCTATTTTGTCTGTTTTGTCTTAAAGGTTGTACCTGGCGGTAAAACATTTGTTAGTAAATTTCTATAAAATTATTTATTTCAACACATATTGACAAACAAAATATTAATATTTTATTTCATTCTTGAAGTTAGTAATCGAAACATAAAGTTAATTAATATTGTTATTATTTGGTGCCATAATGCTTCAAATACTTTAGTTTTCAAAATATGGTAAATGATTGTGAACTTGATATATTGTGCAAAGTATGTACTGTAACATTACATACAACATTCCATATATAATGATAAAATATGTTATAATAAAACTTAAAGTTTATACTTATAATCAGTATCACTACTTCCAAACACAAGGAATAAAATACGGGAAACGGGAAACTCTGCACTTAATGCCTTACCCCAAGGAGGTCGGGAAGGAAAGTGCCCTCGTGGTACACTCTCAGTGACTTTGTCGCATACATGACCCACAGTAAAAAGTCCGAGTCATGATGCTGTGTCGCATTCAGGACCCACATTTAAAACCCACCTATTCCAATGAGCTCATACTGCCTGGAATCACCTCATCAGGTCAGTAGAGCACAGAGCAGGCCCCAAAGTTCGGTTCGCCATCCCGAAAAGAGCCCCAAAGTTCCGCTCTCGTGCGCAAAATGAAGCATTTAGTGTGACCTCCTGGGTAAAGACTACATACAGACCTAGCGAACGTGGGTAAACTGTGGGTTCAACCTTCACAGCCGAAGTGGGTGTGTCCCTATCACGCTTCCCATTTCGTTAATAACACTTTTTATTTCGCTAAAGTCTTCGATCCTTACGTCTTCTCCAGCAGTCGAAGCATTAAATAAATGAATTGTGCAGCGTAGCTCTAGTACGTCTAGCAATACGGAAGTTGACTAAGATTCCGTATAGTCGTACTGATTGGATTTTCATACTGACATTTGCATGAGGGAAGTGCGTGAAAGTTTTCTCAATATAAAACACNATAGTCGTACTGATTGGATTTTCATACTGACATTTGCATGAGGGAAGTGCGTGAAAGTTTTCTCAATATAAAACACTTTAATTACTCTTAGCTATATGACAAGCATTGGGCGTGCAGAAATAGCGCGCGTTAAGACGCGTTTATTAAACAAGGCGGCACTCAGGTACGCAGCTTTGATGACAAAGCACGTGTGGAGGAGGAAGGGGCAATGTTGCCAATGTAATATTTCATAACTGGGTGGCGCTGCGACGACCTTGCATCATACTTCCGTTAGGCAACTTTCTTAAACAGGCTTCTTCTGAGCCATTAAACATTATAACACACATTACGAGAAATTATNACTTCCGTTAGGCAACTTTCTTAAACAGGCTTCTTCTGAGCCATTAAACATTATAACACACATTACGAGAAATTATCACTTGCGAAGTTGATTGAACATAACATGGCACATTAAATGAAACACAAAACAATCTATTACAATGTTATTATAAATCATCATTTTTTAACTACATGCATATAACATAGCGCATCATAAATTCTTATGTATTGACTTGAAAGTAATCTTAATATTTTATTTAACTTCGCGATGCACGCCAATGAGTTACAAATTATTATCCATTACAATCCATTTTGATTTATTTTGTTCCTGTCAAGTAAACATTATTTTAAGCAGTGTAATATAGTTTCATACGTCGTAGAAACATCTTAGTTTTAAAACGAAGATTTATATTTTGCACACACAAGCGATTTGAGTTTTTATTTTAATTTAATAGTTTGGAATTTATTGTAACAATTATTTATAATTATTCGAGAATGAATGCAAGATGTACAAGTCTTTTTTATTTATATTTGAGTTTATGTATATATGTATATATACACATATATATATAAACATACATGTATCTATCGAACAAATACTTTAATTGTTTAATGTGTACTTAAAAGAGGAATTCGATGATTTAATTCATTTAAATATCTCTACATTGCAAGGTTATAATTTATGATTTAATTTCGTTTTAACTTTAAAATTATAATGCTAAAAGATTAAAATTTGTAACCGTGGCTTGAAATTTTAGGTGTAGTTATAAAATTATTTCACTTTGCACTTATATTCAGTTGGAGGATGTGGTAATTTATTTACCGCTGTTCACGAGAGAGTGGAAACGTGAGGCACTGACACCATGGTTACATGTTTTATTTTAACTCACTGCATAAATTATTCTATATGGAAATATCATACTTCCAACTCACACGGAGGATCAAACACGTTACGTTACTTTAACATTCGTGGAGCCATAATACTTTATATACTCTTTAAATCTTCACTTCTTAAGTCGGTTAGATTATTGATCAAATTTAAGTAATTTGAATTACGGGTAAGTTGTTTTGGTAAAATTTATATGTGGTTTCATTTATTTATTGTTAGAAAATGTTCTAAGCGCGGGTGAGTGGGGTAATTTTATTTGAGTTGGGGTAGAATGTTAGTAATTATTTCACTTGGCTACGAGGGGCTGGAACAGACCGGCGCCTGCACCAGTGTTACAATTTTTATGTTTATTTAAATTGTACAATAAAATATTTGGCAGACGAGTAATACTGAGAGATAGAACGAATTCAGTATGTTTGGAAATCGTTGTATTTATATATAATTAGTTACAACTCATTACTTGAAATATAAGTTAAATCGGAAAAACTCAGAGAGATAATAAAAGTTAAATGTAATTTAACTAAGCCCGGTGATATTATTTAGATTGGATGCATTTTAAAAAGAACGTCTTCCTCCGGAGGCTGATGACTGTAAACGTATTACAACGGTCGCCACACTCCATCTCCTGGCGTCTTCATCTCAGCGACCAAGGACAAAAGACCGTGTCCGCCGTGCTTCCAGCCTTAATATTGGCCGCGTGTTCATAAAAAAACTCCAAGGCCTTCCGTCTCTTTGGAGGGGATTCCTTATGTTGTGGTTCGGGCGCTTGACTCATGTCCGAATTACCGGTGTTATGTTTGTGAGAATGCGATCGCCTGATTGAAAGATCATAACAAATGTAAATATTAGTGTAGGTTGGATATAACCACACCAAATAGGTAAAGTGCCCCGGGTGCAGTGATATACACTGGAGAGCGAAAAAAGACAGGTACAGGCATGCGTGTGCAAATAACACAGGTATGGAACCAATCAGAGAAAAGCGATGCGGTCGGCAGCTAGATCGGTTATTGCTGCTACAATGGCAGGTTATCAATATTTAAGTGAGTTTGAACGTGGTGTTATAGTCGGCGCACGAGAGATGAGACATAGCATCTCCGAGGTAGCGATAACATTGGAATTTTCGCGTACGACCATTTCACGAGTGTACCGTCAATATCGCGAATCCGGTAAAACATCAAATCTTCGACATTGCTGCGGCCGGAAAAAGATCGTGAAAGAACGGGACAAACGACGACTGACGAAACTAATTAAACGTGACATACGTGCAACCCTTTCTCAAATTGGTGCAGATTTCAATGCTGGGGCATCAACAAGTGCCAGCGTGCGAACTATTCAACGTGCCATCATTGATATGGGCTTTCGGAGCCGAAGGCCCCTTCGTGTACCGTTGTTGACTGCACGACACAAAGTTTTACTCCTCGCCTGGCCCCACCAACACCACCATTTGACTGTTGATGACTGGAAACACGTTGCCTGGTCTGACGAGTCTCGTTTACAATTGTATCGGGTGGATGGACGTGTACGGGTATGAAGACATTCTCATGAATCCATGTACCCTACATGTCAACAGGGGACTGATCAAGCTGGTGGATGCTCTGTCATAGTATGGGATGTGTGCAGTTGACGTGAAATGGAACCCCTGATAAGTCTAGATTCGACTCTGACAGGTGACAGACCCGTAAGCATCCTTTACGATCACCTGCACCCATTCATATCCATTGTGCATTCCGACGGACGTGGACAATTCCAGCAGGACAATGCGACACCCCACACGTCGAGAGTTGCTACCGAGTGGCTCCAGGAACACTCTTCTGACTTTATACACCTCCATTGGCCACCTATATCACCAGACATGAACATTATTGAGCTTATCTGTGTTGTCTAGCAACGTGCTGTTCAGAAGAGATCTACACCGCCTCGCAATCCAATGGATTTGTGGACTGCCCTGCAGGATTCATGTTGAGAATTGCCTCCTGCATACCTTCAGACATTAGTCGAGTCCATGCCACGTCATCTTGCGTCACTTCTGCGTGCTCGCGGGGGCCCTACACGATATTACACAGGTGTACCAGTTTTTTTGGCTCTTCAGTGTATTAAAGAACATTTACCGGTGTTGGTTGCCACCTCACCGTTAAAAATTTCAGAACGTTGACGGAAATGTTAACGAAAATGAATAGGTCTTATAATGGAATGGCGATCCGTAATGATGACAAACTGTGCTGAGCTTTGTTAATACAATTATACGGCACATCTCAGTATTTCCTGTAGCTTTGGGTTTTAGGGAACGGACATATTCGAGTCTACACGCAGCTTTATTCGCCGCTGTAACCAGAAAAGTGTCGTTTCTACGACAGTCCCGATATAAACGCAATTTCCTGTGTACATCAAAAATTAGCACAAGGCACTTGTGTTACCAACACTTTCGACACTAAAACATTTTTAGGAACTGAAGAAGTCACGTATGTATCTTAGAAATTAAAATCTATACGATCGCCAACAAAGGGAAAGTTGTAGATGAGTGGAAAGGGTCGTGGAGTTCAGATCTTCTGTTTCGCGCACAATTATCCTTTCAAAATGAAATATTTTAACTTTTCTAAACTTGTATGTATACATTAAAACACCTGCAAACAAAAATTTAAACATTTTTTCGTAAAATGTTTTGAACATTAAAACAGAAAAAACTAGCAAATCTATGGTAAGGCTCCAACCAAGGCGAACCAGATTCAATTCTTGGGCCGGGCCACTCCCAGATTTTCGCATGTGGTATTCATGCTGGACGGTGCCGCTGATCGGCGGGTTTTCTCGGTAGTCTCCCGTTTATCCCTTTCCTTTCATTCCAGCGCTATTCCATACCTCATTAACCCTCACCACATCTCAAGACCTCGCTGTTAAGAGTCACACAAATCTCTTCACTCACTCACTTTTTAAAGTCCAGTATTGCAAAAAAAACTTAGTGTCCACAATTTTACCGAGAGTTGNTACAATTTTACGGACAGTTGTGGAGAAAAATTCTTTTTACCATCACTTTTCAGTAAAGTAATGTAGACTTTCTTTCAAACAGTTCGAAGGAGTGGCAGACATCCACGGAGAAAGCTGCGGACANCGCTGTTAAGAGTCACACAAATCTCTTCACTCACTCACTTTTTAAAGTCCAGTATTGCAAAAAAAACTTAGTGTCCACAATTTTACCGAGAGTTGTGGAGAAAAATTCTTTTTACCATCACTTTCAGTAAAGTAATGTAGACTTTCTTTCAAACAGTTCGAAGGAGTGGCAGACATCCACGGAGAAAGCTGCGGACANTTTCAGTAAAGTAATGTAGACTTTCTTTCAAACAGTTCGAAGGAGTGGCAGACATCCACGGAGAAAGCTGCGGACATAAAGCTGGGGATAAGGACGGAGACGGAGGCTTTACTTACTCTTACTACACGAGTCGCGCGGTCTTTGGGAACAAATCTCTATACAAAACAATCCTCCCCTCTATTTCGACCGACTCTCCAGAAGTTACATCCTAGATGGCCTGTGTGAGTGCAGCCCACTCTTCTTTCCTCCTCTGAGAACAGCATCTTTGTCATGAGACACAAAGGAAGATGTTAACGCTGCCAACCTAGGAACCCAAACGTATTGCCGCAANGAACAGCATCTTTGTCATGAGACACAAAGGAAGATGTTAACGCTGCCAACCTAGGAACCCAAACGTATTGCCGCAAAAATGGCACATTCATGCTTATCAGGTACAGTTTAGTTGGGCAGAGCTTACTGAAACCACACAAACCGGCATTGAGCAGTTACGATGCCATTAATTACGTCGACGACAAGTAGTTGCCCCACCTAGGCAGCGTTCAATAGAATACCCGCTGCCTTTGCAAACTNCCATTAATTACGTCGACGACAAGTAGTTGCCCCACCTAGGCAGCGTTCAATAGAATACCCGCTGCCTTTGCAAACTAATCAGCACGTGGCCGAAGTTACTTAAAGGGATACGGCCAGTAATTTTTCCAAAGTTGTAAGTGTAAACGATATGGTAAAAATAATTCGAAATATTAAAAAAAAAAAAAAACACAATGAAAATAAAACTTTAAACTTTTTAATGTATTTTGATATTAATAACTTTAAAGTTAAACTATGAGGGAATATTTAACATTTATGAGTTTCGTGGGAGTAAAACATATTTAATGGCACATTTAAAAGGTACACAAAAAATGTAAATTAATAATGTTAAGATTTACACATTTTAAATTTTATTTAGAATATTATAAAAATTTATATGATGAATAAAAACGTTTTCTCTGAGCAACAGAAATAAGAAATGAATGGACAATAGTATATAATAAATAAATTGTTTTCAATTAAACTAAGTTAATACGTGTTTTTAATTAGACTTAAAAATTAACAAAATCGCAAATAATTAAAATTTGAAAACATACTTAAAAATTGATTGACCTTAATCAAGGTTCGAGAACGGAATAAAATTTTGATTATGTCAATAATTTTTGTTAAATTAATGAATATATCAGTTTATGGTAACATATATGGAGTTAAATTAGAAAAACACTTTAGGAAATAAAATTTTGACATAAAATTATTGTATTTAATTTGTACATATAAGTACAATTAAAATGTAATTTAAAAAAAATGTATGATGAATATGATCATTTTTGAAATTAATACACATTATATTATAATATTATTAAACCAAAATATGGACATTATCAACAAATT
This sequence comes from Clitarchus hookeri, assembly GCA_002778355.1. Taxonomy (NCBI): domain Eukaryota; kingdom Metazoa; phylum Arthropoda; class Insecta; order Phasmatodea; family Phasmatidae; genus Clitarchus; species Clitarchus hookeri. Next base: position 250,184 of record NQII01001058.1, read on the forward strand.
AGATACGTGGATATGAAAAAAAAATNAAATAAAATTTTGACATAAAATTATTGTATTTAATTTGTACATATAAGTACAATTAAAATGTAATTTAAAAAAAATTTATGATGAATATGATCATTTTTGAAATTAATACACATTATATTATAATATTATTAAACCAAAATATGGACATTATCAACAAATTAGATACGTGGATATGAAAAAAATATATATATATATATTAAAACATAAGAATTATTTTTGAGCACAAAGAAAGAAAATGTTGCATTTGTTACATAAAAAAGTTGTCAAAGACAATAATTATGGTATACCACGATTGAGATGTCACAGCGAAAATGAGAGCTTATTGTAATGGCAAAATACAGAAAAAGATCGTATGGTTTAGTTAAGAAATGTATTAATATAGAGTTAACAATAAAATATCTATCAAAAGGTTTTTAAAATCTGTGGTTAAAAAATAATCGGTATTCATTATCTATAATATTTATTTCAAATAGCATTAATCTATAAAGGTGATTGACGATATTATAGTCTTTTTGCATGCATTTATTGTATATATTACGTTAAAGGCGCCTACACTAATTTATGGTGGATCATATAAATTTTGAAAAATTTAACTATCATTCATTTGTACACTGGCTGACAAAAATTATTAACACTCAGAAGACATGTTTGACAATTACTTTATACCTATATCCTATTACAGGAATTAAAATTCTTAGAGTTGTGTGTTAGTGAGTAAGATGTGTGTGGAACGTCAGTCAATACAATCGGAGAAGATTTCTGAACACATAGCATGCTTCGCAGGTGTATTAAACAGTATTAAAGGTGGTTCACAGTAAATTGAGCGCTCTTGAACCTTTGAAAATATATCGCTACCAGTAACTGCATATATCTTTAAGTTATTAATGACCACCACACTCACAGTTAAATTGGTAGCGAACTACTAGAAGTAGTTTCATGTTTTAATGTCTTACAAGTCGGAAAGTTAAAAATTGTTGTCACTTGCAGTTCAGTTTCTTTTTGTTACGTGCAAATAAGAATAAAACTTTGCTTGATTGGAATATGTTTCTAACTCTTCCATATGATTACCTGGCTGACGCAACGTTCAAGTTAGTTGGTTCAGTGTCTTTTTACTTCCGGTTCGTGCAAGTGTGTCAAAAACAGTAGTTCGCGATCATCGTGATTTTAAATGTGAGTCTGTAACATCTGAAATAAAGTATACATTAACGTACAAAATTAACATTTTTGTATCTGTTATTAGTGAAGTATCATTGTTGGTTACTGCTTTGTGCTGTATTTCAACGTAGTTGCTTGTCCCATAAATTATTGAAATTTCACATAATAAATCGACCTGGAATATGTGCTGCTTCGGGCAATTGAAGTTGGTCTAAATTTTAAACCTAGAATAAACTTGAAAATGCGTCGGAAAATGCGTTGTTATATTTATGATAAGTTACGGTACATTTATGACAGGCTGCCCATCAGATAACCTCGCAAACTTTGTCTGTTTTCTTGACAACTGTTTGCCTGAGAGATTTGCACGTTACACCAAGGCACCGTTTATCTGTACATTGATGTACACGTGATTATGACGTCATTAGAAGCGATAAATACCCAAGTGTTACACACGTTTGTTCGATAATAGCATGGCAGCCCTTATTTTTTCTATGAATGGGGATGATATTGCTGAACATCCATTCGCAGATTTCAGGTCTCGATTCAAGATAACATTTTTCACGGAATTGTTATTTTATCTCAAGTAGGTTTTATTATTTTAAATAATTTCCATTTGAACGATCGCTTTGCAAGGGCACCTACTTCCCTTACGAATTTCTGTACGACGTAGGTCGTATAATGTTTTATATCTCATTTTGTATAGGGAATCGCCTCACAGAGTTTATGCCTGTAGTTCAGGATCATTCTGTATAACCAAGGGATGTAAAATTGTGTTACGCGAAAGATCAAGATTACGGTTAAAACAAAACGCCAACAAAAGTAGCATCATTGTTGAAACTCGCAGACCTGACAGTTGCTCTGGCAATTCTTGAGCCAGCGTTGAGAAAATGCACAGAGGACGAAAAATCAGTCTACCTCATTTCCAGGCAATGACAGAAACATCGGAAAAGCGTGAATGTGGGTGTCTGCAGCTCACGCCCTCTGTATTCTACCTAAGGAAATATTATGGATTAGGAGGTCGTAATGAAATATACATTGAAGAAAGGTTTCGTTGAATAAAACAAAGTTGGTTTGGTGCAACCAAATTAATTGTTTATTTAGTGGCAGTTAAATATTTTGTCATTGCAACCAAATTATTATTTTTCTTATTTGGTTGTCCCAAATTGTAAGATTTGATTGGTACAACTAAAGGTTTGTTTGGCTGTGCGTGCCTTAAAATATTTCGGTGATTATATAAAATATGAAAGTACGATCATATTTCGAATCCGGAGCATTTGCACCTGAACACTACGCCGTAACAACTTTAACTAAAGTGACTACAAACGAAACGTGAATGCGTTTTAACAAATACATTTCGAATGCAGGAAAACGTCTGCAAATAAATATTTCAAATTTCACAGATTTTTTCTTTTAGTTTCCTGTTGAACTACTTTTACTGGGGCATTTGTCATTATTAAGCGTCAACAAATATACTAACGAACACTCTTACTATCCCAATTGTAGCAAAAATTTCAAACAAACTCTTGAGCTGTATTTTCGAACTAAGGCATTCAAATAATTGGCCAAACAAATATATATTGTCTATAGAACAAACATTTTGATGACAGTCAAGTTTTTTTGGCCCAACGCAAGAGGTTTTGAATTCGATAACCGAAGTTTGTATACTGGATAAATCATAGCTCTACTTAGAACATTATTTTAATTACTACCAAGGTAACTCGGTAGCCACCGCGAATAAAGGAAGTCTGCCACAAATATCTCCTTAATTTCACAGCTGTATGTTACATTTAATATTCATTGCCATCACTGTGTTTTTGTGACAAGTGGTACACAAAATTGCCGTCGTTCGCCAGTGTGCATTTCTCGCCAGAATTGAACGTAACGGATTTCGTAAATATTTTACGTTCACCAACTTAGAGAGATACCAAAATAATTCAAAGTACGGGATTATTAAACATTTTTAATCACAATTAATATCTTCAATTGACTGATATTTTACGTGATAAAGTTCTCTGATATTTCAGGTGTAGAAAATATCACTTCTACTAGGAAATATTTTTGTTACATTCTGTACTTTTTTAGCGGTAAAATTTATTACTTTAAACTTAAGCATACCAAGTTAATAGTTACTTGTTCTTTCCGGAAATTAGAAGTACGTATATTTTTTTTAATAAATTTTAAAGTGATTTCCTATCTCTAAAAAAGATTTGTCGGTATACAACTGAACATTTTTCTCGCAGTGAAATTTTACGTTTCAGCCCTCTGCAGGTTTCAGGCTTAAGGGCAGTAAATAAAATTTTACAATTCCAAATGGCTGTCTGTGTTTTCAATCCTTTACCCCCATGGTGAAAAATGAGCATTATTCGGCGTTTCTACTTCTTCAGCTTTTCAGAGATCTAAATAACAATACTTTACAAATCACAACAGCCGCCTGTCTTCATAATTTTCGTTCTCCGGACCAGCACGTGACCTACTGCGTCAACGCCCATCAAAAGCGCAAAATAAATAATAACAAAGAGGTTTAATAACCGCCTCTACCGTGAGCTCCAGCCGCACACACAAAACAAAATGGCGGCACTTGTCAGGAGTGTGACAGACTGCCGTTTGCCATTCCGTGCTTTGTAAGCTATTCGCCAGCCGACAACTGAACCTATAGGGCATCTTTTGAAGCACTCAGTAGCCAGTCAGACACAAGGCACGTTCCCAGTGCTTCGCGCAGCCAATCAGCGAATGGGCACACCCACATAAAAGGAACCGCCACATAATTTCGCCTATATGTACTTACCTACTGTGTTACCGAAGCTAACTGCCTGTATTATAGGTACTGTCTGTACCCAGAATCTTCACCATGCCGGCGTAAGATATACTAAGTTAACTTATATCACCAGGTAAGCTTTCTTCACATGTTAAAAATAATGGTGCTGTAGTGGTTTAGCGGTTATACTGCTCGCCTCCCACCTATGGGAACCAGGTTAGATTCCCGCCGGGGTCGCTCCCGGACTTTCGCATGAGGGAATCATGCCGGACGATGCGGCTGGTGGGCGGGCTTTCCCGGAGATCTCCCGGTTTCCCGTTACATCGTTCCGGCGCTGCTCCATACTCACTTCGCTTCATCCTTATCGTCTCTCTGAAGATCTCATTGTGAAGAGCCACTCAAATCTTTACTCTCCACTCAAAATAATCATAATAATTTTTCCCTTGCACTTTTATTGATGCTAGTAGACATTTAGTGCTGAATAATGCATATACGTTTTCGTAAAATCAAATACCTGGTGAACTTAAATACAGTTATCAGTTTATCGTAAGTGGTTATGAATCAGAAGAGGTGATATTTGAAGCCCAATAGCACCTCCTACACATAACTTGTTAACACAAAGCTGAACGTCCGAGTTGTTAAGAGGTTAAAAAATCAGGATAATTCTTTTATCTTTCACTTTTGATGCAACTAGTTGTGAAATGAAATCAAACATTTAATATCGATATTCACCACACAGTTAAAATTAACTGTCTCTCTCATTAGTTATTCATGTGTGATCATAGTGTAGTCATTAATCGGACTTTCAGGCAGATAAATCAATGCATTCAGGTCTTTTAAGTGTTTCAATAATGGTTAGAACTTTACCATTTCTCCATGGCACGGTAACCTTTCCACCGCGAAAAATTATACGTAATAAATTATGATGAGTCCCAGAGAACACAGTACTGTATCAAGTATATGGGAACGGGGAGGCTTTCAAACGAGATATGCAAAAACGAAATTCATTTTAGTCTGACATTTTATAGTGACGGTATATTTGTCAAAGTTTTCAAGCTTATAACACTGTCTGATTCTTTACTATTTTTTAGAAACATTCGTGTTATTAAGCTCACTTACCATGATAACACCAATAAATTTAGCGCAGTAAAATAATAATCACTCTGGATTAAGAATTAGAAATATATAACTATCATTTGGACAACTGACTTATTAATTTATTATTTGTATAGTATTTATTTGCCGTTTACTACAGGTATTCTGTAAATGTATTCCTTCCAGATTTGCCATCGAGAGCTTTAACACACGCGGCTATTATTACTGGATCGTGTTTACGAAAACCGGTGCTTTAATGAGATTAACTACTGAAAGATGGTTTTCTTATATTTGTTGCTGTTTTCACCTATTATATGTGAGTACTGATGAAGCCCCAGTGTAATCCCAAAATCATTATAAGGCCATGTAAAATAAAATGCTTAACTATGCCCTGAAGTACTAGTATGTTGGCAGGAGATCAATATCCACCGATGATGCAAATATGCACCTACATAAGTATACAGTTTACATTTACACGTGTAAAAAAAAGAACATAAAACATTTTAAAACAAAATTAAGTAGTTTTCTTCTTTAAAATGCATGCTTTAATACGTGTATGTTTATACACTCTTTGCCATAAAATTTAGCACATAAGTGTGGAACAGTGAGATTAAAACGACATTTTCTTATTGTGACGGTACAAACAGAGAGCAAAGAATGATTATAGTTTATTCGCAGATTCTTCACATTTTTATAATCAACCCTTTGAAAAATCACCCCATGTATGACGTACTTGGTTCTTTCTTAAATGTGTTATGTATCACAAGCATTGTATATTTGTGTTAACATAAACATTTTAAAAGTACTTTCGTTTTGGTTAACTTGAAATTTTATCTTAATTTTATTTATTTATTATAATTAATAATTTGTAATACTATGAATATAAACAATGATAAAATATGTATGTTTGTAATGCCTAGTATGAAATATTTCTATTGCAAAATCCCATCACACTGAGTGCACACGAATGCGGTGCGTTGTTTCATTGATATAATTTTCTAGACTCGGATAAGCTTTATTTGCATGAGAGGGAGGAATATCCTAGAAGTAGAACTTAAGCCGACTTCAGTAAAGTTGGTAGTAACCTTGAATGGACTATACAACGTAATTTATTGTTCCGCCGAAATGCGGCACATAAGCAGAAAATCGATGTTACATCGTAGGACAGTCTTGTGCCTACACATGCAGCCACACAATCTAGTGTGAACTAAAAATAATTACGTGTGTTACCCGGCAGCATATTTCCGCACAGTGGTCACAAATTATGCACCAAATCATGAACACGTAGACATAAAAGAAAGTTGGCATCCTGCACGCTTCTCAAAATTTTCCATGTGAGGTAAAAAATGTGACCGGGTTGGCCACGGAAAAGGTTCAATATTGACGCTACTCCCCACCTGTGGTGTACAGAGTGGGTAGTAGGGTCCTCAGTTAATGTTACATGGCACAGACTTTAAGGTTCCTTGAAGGTTGATGGTATACCAAACAATTACTTCATCACGTTTTGGGTTTTATCATGTTTATTTGCCCGTGAATTTATTCATACATTCCCGGAACTTTCCGGGAGTTTATACATCCTTTCCCGGCACGTTGTGCCGAGAATTTACTCATACTTTAACACCCTGCGAGTTCTTGGCCTGCAGGACTGATTACAGTGTTCTAGCTATGGGGCTAGATGCTGTGGGGGCATTAGCTGACAGAACACGTCCCTGAGTGACGACGTTTTTTCTTATCTGTACTTGTTACGGGGTAGTGGTTCCGGCAGTTGAGGTCTGGTGAGTTGGGTGGTCCGGATACATTCCGGCAGTAGATGAGATCTGGTGATTTGGATGGTCCCTGTTACATGCCCTCGGACTGGCTGGTGTTGGTGTGTTGCACTCAGCTGGTTTCGTCTTGAAGTGGCACTTCTCATTGAAGCTCACCACTCGCTCCGTTCTCTGTGTAGGCTTGTAACTGACTGCTAACTTCCCTACCATGTCCCGGTGAGGTGACCCTTGGTGGGCCCCCTACCCTGGCTCTCAGCATGGGGTTGCACTGGAATAATCCCACTAGCTCGACATGGCATTTCTCGTTGAAGCTCACCACTCGACTCCGCCTTCTCGGTCCATAATTGTAACTGACTGAATGGTGACTGGTGACTGACTGAGTCGACTTACTCGCGTCCCGGCGTGGTTTGATGCTACTCGTCCGACGTAACTCTGCTAACTGTTTAACGGATTCTGCCCTGCACCACGCATTTCGAGTCCCGATATGGCTGACCCCCTTAATTTTGCGATTCTCCTGACTACCTGCGCATCGCAGTGTGGCGGTACCGAACGCTGCACCACCTGCTGCTCGTCGCTCCGACTGTCTCTGCGAACTGACGCGGCTGGGGTCCTATATCCCCGGCCTCGGTAATGGCTGCACTCATGTCCTCTCTAGGCTCGCGATTCTATCTGACTGGTTGACGTAACTGACTCTCTATGTGCGATGATAACAAACTGACTGACTCCAATTCACTGATGTCCTTCAACTGATTGCCCACCCTCCCCGCAAAGAGGCTTATATTGTCTCTTGGCTCCCTCCCTAGATTCCTACACATGTCTCCCTTGTTGGGGGGGGGGAGAAGGGCGCTGTACAAAGCGTACTTCATACATGTGCCATGGTTCTTGAGGTTGGGGGGAAAGGAGGTGGTGTGGACCAGTTGCCATGGCATACGCTGTCAGCTTATTCTTGGTGCATGTTCCTTCCGCATGTGTTTTTGACGTCGGGTGGAAATCGCCCTACTATCTCGTCATTTCTCGGCATGTACAAATTTCATGGGGCTTGCTAGGGGTGGTAGGAGAGGAGGCCCGTAGGCGGCAAGTGCTACCTCGCCGCGGCTTGACCTCGGTGTGCGTTAATGGGTAACAGGTGTCGTCCAGAAGGCCGGTTTAAGCTGGGCGAAGGGGGGGGGGGGCGACTGCGAATAGACTATAAATTTTAATGTTCATAAAAATTGGGCCGTGGTGGTGTGGTAATTAGACTACTCGTTTCACACTAAAGCGAACCGCGTACGATTCTCTGCGGGTCACCAGTATTTTCATATATGGGGAAACGTACGGACGTTGATTTTGGCATGCGGATTTTCTTGGGGTACTCCCACCCCCTCCCTTGCATTCCTCCATTGCCCCATGCCCACTTAGTTTCACCCTCACCAGCGCTAAAGGAATCACTATTAAATGCCGAACAAAACTCTGAACCCAATTGTAGCCCTCACTTACAAAACTCCAAATCTGGCACAGTGGTTAACCATCCCCGAAGAATAGCATGATTCGTCTATAAACCTTTACTTCAGCTGTCTGTAACATTTAAAAAAATGCCTTGCCTTGACACAACTAAAAAAATAGACGACGATGCTGAGGTGTAGATGGCAGAACACATTAAAGTTGTAAGGATCGTATATATGTGCTTAACATCTAAAGATGCTTCTGGGACAAATACTGTACTCTAACGAAGTTGCCAGTTGCCACATGTCACTGGGTGGCGGACAAATAACCTGTTGGCTCCGGGCTTGTTATTTCGACTATCAAACCGTCCTCAATCTTCATGGACTGTCTAGAACAAGCCCGCCATATAACGACACATACACTTGCACATTACTCCCATTTGAATCCATACCGTAAAAATTAAAGGCAATTAGGTGCGCTGTCTACCATAACTTTTTCGGTCTTATTATCCAGCTTCTCTCAAATTACGTACTTTTGTTCGTACACCTGGGTCGTGCATCCTCTAGACGAACTTATTGGTCATTAATTAAGACTGGCAAGTATTGTTCACATTGTATGTGCTCTTCAGAGAACTTCATGTATGCAACAAACAGAGCGACTGCCGAACCCAGGTACGGTGCATGTGCATTCCTCGTTGCATGAAGCTTAAACCGTTTGCATGTAAGACTTCGTTTAACTTATTTACCAATTTTCACTGTTTCATAATTTAAATCTTACTGAACGCATAAATTATTATGGTAGAGCTTAAAAGAAAATTATGTGCAAAATGGGAATATGTATTTTATTATTTGAAACAAAGTATTTTATATTTGCGTCGCAGTTTACCTTGGTAACTTTGCCAAGAATTGAACACATCCTTTGGTACTGTGATACTGAAATTATAAAAACTTGTTTTATGTAACACCTTATTCGGGCATATTCCTTTGCAACTCATGGAGGAACTAAAAACACGTGTTTCATAAACAAATGTAATCTATAACAAGTACCTCAAAAAGCCAACAATAGAAAATTTTAGTGAGTATGCAATATCAACATACGTATTATTTACTTAATTAAATGTTTATATTTTAATTACATTCCTCAAATAATCATAATTGATTTTCAAGAATTGAATAAGTAATCTGAGAGTGTCATTTCTATGGGAAATGCTATTTATTTTAAGGTTTACTTAAATTTTTTTGTGGCCAAAATATGTTTGGAGGAATATTATTATAGCACCATGTAATCATGAGTTAAGTGGAAGAACAGATGAAAGGTGAGATTAGAGACTTAAGGGAACTGCTTACCGGCTGGCAGCTGCGAAATTTTAATATGAAATCTCATGTTAAAGAAATTTCTCCTCAGTGCGTCAATTTTAAAGATAGGCGTTTCGAACAAAATGTATTCTTCGCGAATTTCTCAGGAGAATATCGCTACGAGCGGATATTTTCAATCTAGATAGGTAGGTAGGTAGTATCCACTTTTTGTAAAACATATATTTTAAAAATTCCTTGCAAACAGGCTATACATGTTATGTAAAAATCTCTAATGTAGAGAACTTCTCCTAAAAAATTCGTGAAAAAAACATTTAGTTTGAAATGCCTATATTTAAAATTAACGCAGTGAGGCGAAATTTCCTTAACATGGGACTTGCTATTTAAATTTCACAGCTGCTAGCCGGTAGGCAGTGCCCTTAATAGAATAATTTCCGTCAGCAACACTCGAATTAACTTGTTGCACGATAATCAGATTTATAGGTTTTTTGTTTTAGACAGTTTACTTGACTCAAGACCATTTAATATTTTTCTTGCACTGTAAGCTATAAATGTTAACACTTTAAAGGATCAGAAAATTCACCAATCCTTCAAATATATATATATATATTATGTATCACATACTGTAGGAATTCGGCTAGCGAGAGCATATGCACATGTGTGTGTTATTCAATCTCGTAACTTTCAAAACACGTAATACTAACATAATTCACAAAGAGGTCCTGGAATGTTCTTAGCTTTAAGTATTGAAACTACTTACACTTCACAACCTGCGAATGATGTAATTACATTTTATAATATAGATAAGTTATAAACTACACATTGAAAATAAAGCGCTGAATTAAAGTGCAAATTATATTACTCAAAAATTTTATACGGTAAAGCTGTACATTCATACTTAATAAGTGTTGGTAATAAGTAAAGCTAAGGATGTAATGTGTTTTTACTAATCGCTGATATTGTAATTCTGAAAGACGGATTGATTTATAAGATATTTAACCTCACTGGAAATGTTTAATTAATCGGCATATAGAACAATCTATTTTATTAAAATATCTATCAAAACATTTATATTTATTCCCCAACGAATGTGTACATCAAAATTTCCTGTCCCGCTCCTAATCTTTAATGGAAACTACCAATTTGATACGTTTACAACAGGACTGTATTCCCAATAATGATCCACTACTTCAGTAAGGGGGCATATAAATTTATTCACGTCTTTTATGTCGAAGGTCTTGCCGTTGCTATCCTTTGTATACAAATTGAACTAGTTGTTGCTCTTATATTTGCAAGTGTCCGTATATTGCTGATACTTTTCTTCCTGTCTAGTGACTCTTACAACTATATACACTTTTACCTATTCGTATTGCCTAAGAGTTTATAATTAAATTAATTGTAGCAATATACTATCACTAAGAAATTTTATTTTCCGGTTCAACCGATTTGAACAAAGTTAAGTATTTTGTTCAATTTTTAATGTTATTTTAAGCAACTAGTTATTATTTCAAATAGTATTTTATACGTTCATGACATGTTTATATATATATAAATTTGCTCATTTGCTCAGTTTACCCAATAGCGTATCATCTTGATTTATAAATAAATACGAAAACAAACTGAAATATGCCCCCATTTAGCTGTCGTTTATTTTTTCAGAGAAAATTGATCTTACCAACAAAATCTAAGATGGGTGCAGAACTTATAAGTCAAAACATTTACTTACATTTGATACATTAATTTTAATTTCGAATGTCCAAAATATGAGGCGTGCTTGTGAGTTTCGATAAGTCGCAGCACACTGTGATAAATGCCGAAAGAGAACTGGTAACGTGACAACGGAGGGAAACCTTTTTACGAAATGCTGAAGACGACAACCGCGCAGCTCTTTGGATGGACAGACGGTACGACACGTCACATCGGGCTGACGTTTCAATTTCCTGCGAGAAAAATCTCGATACACTTTAAATCCGGTGACAATAAAGCACCCACTTTCACGCCCACCCTTCCCTAACCACGCTCTATTGAGTTCGCGAATAAGAAATTCGAGTTGAATTCCGAAAGAATATTTTTTTTCTCCATACTACTCAACGTAAAAAAAAAAAACATAAAATACTCTCAGCATTAAGTAAACTTGGTTATAAAAAGTTTTCAAATGCAAGTTTTTGAAGGGGATTTGAATAATAAAATAAGTTATTGATATAAATATTTAACTAGCTATAATTTATCATATTTTATTTTAAGTATTTTATAGCTTAGAGAACGATGGTATGCTTCAAACTTAACGTATGTGCGGTCAAACCATTCTGGAGCAGTGAGTTACGGAAAACTTTACTATCTAGGGCAATGACGAAGCTAAACATTTGCCAATGGATTAAGACCAAAATTCGTGATTATTAAATTTATTGCAGAATTTTCATAACTATCAAATAAATGAAGACGGTTTAGTAATAACTGTGTCAAAATAGGTATTAAATCTTGCACTATCTAAAGTCATAACAAGTAACTCAAAGAGAGAAACTTATATGCAGAAAAAGGTTTTTATATGATGATGACGAATTTGCAAGTTTCAGTGCCAATTTTTACGAAAATCCATTTTTAATTTACAATCAGAAGTATATAAATACCAACTTTTTTTAAACTGAGGAGAGGAAAGAAATTTTTCTGTAAATTTGGCACACAACATGCAGAAAATAACTATTTCTTACAGTCGTCGCAGAAACTAATAAATAAAACAATAATAAATACGCTCACTAATTTTTTTGTTGCAGCAGTCCATTACTTAAAAATTAAATATTGTTTTACTTAAAATCTACGAAAATACACTTTTTCTACAAATATTTCTAATTATTAAAATTTAATTTAATATAATTTGTATAAACGAAGACTAATTGTATAAAGTTATTGTCTTATATAATGGCTTCCTATTAAAGTAAAAATACGTATTTCCATACATTATTGAATACAGCAAAACATCGAACCCCTTCTGAGAAAAACTTTTATCATTATCGGTTCAGTTTATTTTCAGTGACAATGTTTTGAAAAACGCATTATGGCAATTCTTATTAATCAGTTATAAGTTTCAATACTACATGAATTTTAAATGTTACGTTATTTATCAGGAACTACTTTTAATATTTACTGATTTGAAAGTGAAAATTTTTTCTATTCCTAACCCTATGTTACTTTATTTTAATATTACTTTCTGGTTTCTCCTGAGTTGCTTTTATGGTATTTAATATCAAATAAATAAATAAATCATTAGTAAAAATTAATTATTTCCAAATAGTGCTGTATATTTTAATTAAATAAACTGTACAACATTTTGATGAAAATTTTTTTCAGGATGGAAATATATATTTTTGCCGATTAATTAATATTGGTTATTGAACCATAAATGTGGTCGTTGAAATTTTTCAAAGTCAGCATTATCCTTTAAGAAACCCTTTGTTTATGAAATTTATTCATGTGTAAAAAAGTTTTTTTTAACTATACCCACAACGCTTTGCCTTTTCTGAGCCGAATGCTGTATTAACATTTTACAGCCACCGCTTAAAATTCTGAGGAATCAGTAGACACACGAAGATTATGTATGCTATTTTCCGTCACCGAAGAAATGCTTCTATATGAACGGAATGTTGTCTTGAGGCGTTTAATATTGTCTACAAGGTATTCCCCTTATATATTCGCCTGTTAAATGTTTTAAAATAAATATGACAGGAAACACTTTAATGACTAAACATAACGTTTAACTCGTATTAGCAAAATATTAATTTAAGTTGAAAATTATAAACCATTTATTCTATTACAGTATTAATTTGACAAGGATACCTTGGCTGCAGTTTGATCGCGAAGAAAAAATAAATAAAACATGCCAATGGTTGACAAAGTAATATGAACGCCTGTTACACTACACAGATTATTTTTATTAGGTGTTGGATCACACATATCCTTATTTCCAGACTTTTGGAAGTGGAATTGTCAAAAACAGATCATGCATGATGTTCAAGGGAATAATCATCATCTTATAGAGCAGACCGGTCTCCACCTTAGATTTTGTGGCTGGGTGTGGAAATGTGGCTTTCAAAATGCCCTACGATGTTTCATTGTGTTGCTGTGGGAGGACTGCGGAAGCCAGACAAGATTTTCACATTTATTTTAGTTTTCTTCTTCTTGGACACTTTGAGCAGTGTAAATGGGATCATTGTCGACTTGAAACATAGGCCCTTCACCAAAGAACACAAGAAAAAAGAAAGACTGGAGATGAACGTCCAGAAGTTTGAGAAATTTGCTTCGCAATTTGCAGTTGTTTCGGAACACGGCACTCGCCATCACAGAACCCTCTTCTTGTTTAACAGAATATACACGATATGCTTCTACGGGAGCTGTTCAGACACAATCACGGCNGCCCTTCACCAAAGAACACAAGAAAAAAGAAAGACTGGAGATGAACGTCCAGAAGTTTGAGAAATTTGCTTCGCAAGTTGCAGTTGTTTCGGAACACGGCACTCGCCATCACAGAACCCTCTTCTTGTTTAACAGAATATACACGATATACTTGTACGGGAGCTGTTCAGACACAATCACGTCCGGTGAACTGATATAATGTAAACGCTGATCCGTCACCTTTACAACCTCTCCACATTACTGTTGTATTCAGTCACTGTGACCTAGGTACCAGTGACGTCGCTTCAAACCCTTACGTGTCGTCAAAAATTGTTTTATAGTAGTTTCTTTGTCATGAATATTCGCTTCAAGTAGTTCCCGTTGGATAGTTTTGATAAATAGAGGTCCTGAAGTGTGGTGTTCATAACAGAGATTATCTTAAACATCACTGTCTTCTTTTCGGGCCACTTTCAATTCAATACTTCCCTATTTGCATCGGTGAGCTTTCCATTTTGCTCGTTATTTTGTTTCGAACATGACAATGGTCGTAACGATTGAAGCAGTGCTTTTTGCAACTCCAAAAATTCCGTCGTTTTCGTATCACAAACGTGCCAACGATAATGCACCTGTGAAATTCTGAAAGGTCGAAGATAACGGTTTTTGAATACAAGTATTACATCCTCACAACTCGTACGAATGGTGATGAGAAAAATATAAACTCCGCATTCAGGACCGCTTGGTGGAAAATTTTCCACTATGTAGTTTGGCTGTAATGGCAAGGACGGATTACAGCCAGTTTTCTTATGGGTTTACATATCATATTGTCCACCACCTTCATGTGAGTTGTGGTGTAAAGTGAGACACAAAAATAGTGTATATTTTGAAGATGGAGCAGAATGTAACTTCCACAGAAGGCAATAAATACGGGACATTGTTTTATAGAATGCTGTATCAGCAAAACTATCGTTATAATAAAATTTATTGTTTTAAAATACACGAGTTTGCCACATTTATTTTCAGTAAAATTTGNTCCTATATATATATATATATATATATATATATATATATATATATATATATATAATTGTGTCACTGCCCTACGTATAGAAATTTTGTAGTAAATGTAAATATTGCAACACCAGGAAGACGGGCAACATGCGCAAGAGTTCATATAATGTGGTGGTCTAACTCCAAGGCGGCGATTACTAAGGGAGACATTCGTGAAGCGGAGAACATTTTTTTACTATAGCAAGTATAAAACAAGCGCATTTGGTACATGGAACTTTATATTACCGTATTCCTTTTTCTGATTTTGGGTGGGCGAGTACCAAATAAATTGTGATTTTCATCAGTCCCCATTATTGAAAAAAAAATTACATTATATTTTAATTCGTGTGATCTGACAGCGTTTATCGTTGTGCAAGGTATCTTAAAGATATACATTGTGAGACAAGATCAAATACGGCGTTCGCAAGAAAATTGCATGCAAAAAATAAAGGTGGCAATTTTAAACATGGAAATCAGGAAACACTTTCAACGAACACCCCACGAGATACATCTACTGTGGGCAAAGNAAAAAAAAAAAAAAAAAAAAAAAAAAAAATTCAATCCCAGTAGTACCAAGTATCGATGTTTTCATTTATACTGATTGAGGTTAACGCTGTAAATCACCATTGTGGAAGGTTACTTTAGGTTAAAACTTGTAGATATGCATCTAATATGTGGGCCATTGTGTAAATAATGTACAGAAAGCGATATCCTCTCAAATCGACATATACACAACCCCACATTTCTTACTTGAAGTATTTGTTGATAAAAGCCAGAAGGTATACTGGGGTGCAGACAAACTGTCAGATCAATGCTCGAAGAGAGAAAGCTGCGGCTTGCCAAGTAAAATTCCTGCTCCAGTTTTCTTCAGTTTGGCAGGCAGGAAAAACACTTCTCAGAGCATTTATTTTCAAGCAGAAATGCACTATTGAGACAAGCATAACGTATGCAGATGGTCCAAGCTATGGTACCCGCCAATCATTCTCGATGGCTGAACTTCCCACAATGGTTTGCGGAACAAAGCATATTGCATCGGGATCTCATCGAATACCATTTGCGTACTGACAAAGCTTTCTACGCACGCGATGGAACAGAAAATACTAGTAAAAAGCCAAACATAGATTTGTCACAATTCTTGGAGCACATTTATCAGCATTCGTCAATAGTAGTTCACTGTGAATATGAGGGTGCGAACACGTTATGTTATATTGCTCATCATCACTTATTTAGTACATACAATGTATCGAATTTGTTTACAGCTTTTGTGAGCAAAAATTTTTTTTCTTTATCGCACTTGGTAAGCAATGCACTATACTTCTGGAAGGTAAGTTAAATTGTTTAGTATAATGGGTGACTATAATTTACATTAAAAAATGCAGTAAAAGTGGAAATGGATAAAACACAATCGAAATAAATATTTTTAATGAGATTACCGTAAGGTTTCTTGTATGTTATCAATCTACGTTATAAAATAAATTACTACCGTCAGCAATAAGCTATCTATAAACTTATATATTTTATTTATTGCGTAGCGCATTTGTCTGATGCTTCTTCCTAATCTGCATAGAACAAATAAGTATGCTCTAACAAATTATTTTGTGTGACTCACCTAAAAACAGATTTACCTAAATTTAGCACTCCTTGAAAAAAGAAAAAATGTAGAGAATTTTGAGCTATTTCTGGTGCGAGCGCTTTAAGCAAAGGCCATTCAGCGACCATAGAAATTGACAAACTGGCTCATCAGTGGATGTTATGCAAACGATGAACGTTTCACCGAACTATGATACACGCACATATGCTATGCCGTCGCTCTTCATGTGGAGTACACAAACAGCGCTCAGAACAGCTCATGTGATGTGACACGTACGGTGCTTGTCGTACGTGACCAATGAGAAGGAGTCATGTCGAAATGTTGAATGATAGAGCCGTAGGAACAACGGACGGAGTTTAATAGAGGTTGGGCCGAGTGGAATACGCGTCGAGTCCATCGTCGTTTGAGCCGCCCGGATTTAAAAATTCAGATTGTCTTGGCAATAATTGATACGTCAATGTACTCATGCACGAGAGACTTGTTGTGAATGCCTTGACACGCTATCTAGAAGCAGGATCATTTGAATGGAAACCAGACATGAATAGACATCAGTTTCTTTCTTGTCCACCATTCGAAATAAGGCAGCTTCACTAGAGAACCTTATTCCCACCACATGCATTTTGAGACGCTAAGAACAGACAACGCCTATCAAAAGAAAATCTGCTTCGCTGACAAAATTGCGCGTTTTTCCATTAATACCTCAGAATCGTCTACTATTTGCAGTGTTGTCAGTGAAACTAAACGGAAAATTCGAAGGACCAGAGATGTATTGTCTTCTGCAAAGGGTGACGACGCTTTTCTTGAGGGAAAAATTCCACCGTACAACAGTTTGGAGAACCGTAGATGAGTTCCACAATTGCTGTCTCAATTTACACCGTTAAATGTATTTTATTAATGACATAATGGCCTGTGGATCTATCGTTCATGATCTGCGTATGCCACTGGTAATGATACGGGGATCATCGAATGCACAACGGTAAGTTGGAGATATTCAGCGGTCTAATGTGCTACGTTTCAGGGCTGAGTGCCCAGGACCCAGTTTCCAGCAAGATAACGTTCACCTGTACGTGTCTCTGGTTTCCCAGGAGGGTCTACACCACTTTTCGACACTTCTGTGGCCTTAAATGTTGTTCGTCAAACACTTGCGAGACTAGATGGGGTACCAACTTCCTCCATGTAGAAGTACTCGCGATTTGGTAAATAATTTGCAACGACGGTGAGTAAATCTAGCTGAGGATAACATGCGGTGCTTCGTTGGATTCCGTGCCCGATCGTATCAGTTCATGTATGCAGACACGAGGCAGTCCAGTGAGGAACTAAAGGAATCATTATAATGGTTTAATAATTTTTGAAGACTAATAAAATTGTATATTTATTTGAATTTAATGCTTAATTTCTAACCATAAAAGTTACAGTATATGGAGCTTGTTTACGGGTAAACTGGTAGAGCAACAATCAGAACAAGAGAGATTAATGACACGAAGTTATAAGTTATAATTTAATATGTGGTAAACGTACATGGAATTAAATGTTATAGTCGGGTGAGCTTTTAGAATACAATTAATTTAATGCATATAATAATTTAACTACAGAAATACTTAAATAAATAGAAGAGCCCCACCTTCAAAATAATTTTGACAGCGAATGGAGAACCATCGTATTACGGCGGTCGACATATATATGTGACTCCTTGATTTATCTTGCGCGGACGGTATCGTGCAGAGAAAAAACACTGTTTAACGTGTTTGGTTGACCGATACTGTCACTGAGCTTCACGCAATCGTGCCCTGGTTCCCAGTTTGGTGAATGGTAGTGTTGCTGTTTCAGCCAGCAGACTTGGGCAATAGAGTCCCAGAAATTTCTGCCCATTAGACTGATTACACTTCTAAGGGAGATGGTGCGTTCAGACAGGCTGGAAAATTAAGGGCTCACCATGTCACCACAAACTCATTCTTCTGTGTCGCAGGTGGGTGGAACATTGTCCTGATGCAATTAAATTGTGACTACTTATTTTTAAATACACTGAAGTGCCAAAAAAACTGGTACACCTGCCCAATATCGTGTAGGGCCCACGCGAGCATGCAGAAGTGACGCAATACGACGTGGCATGAGCTCGACTAATGTCTGAAGGTATGCAGGAGGCCATTCACACCATGAATCATGCAGGGCAGTGCACAGATCCATTGGAGTGCGAGGCGGTGGAGATCTCTTCTGAACAGCACGCTGCAAGGCATCCCAAATATGCTCAATAATGTTCATGTCTGGTGATTTAGGTGACCAATGGAAGTGTCTAAAGTCAGAGGAGTGTTCCTGGAGCTACTCGGTAGCAACTCTCGACGTGTGGGGTGTCGCATTGTCCTGTTGGGGTTGTCCACGTCCGTCGGAATGCACAATGGATATGATTGGGGGTAGGTGATCATACAGGATGCTTACGTATCTGTCACCTGTCAGAGTCGTATCTAGACGTATCAGGGGTTCCATTTCACTCCAACTGCACACGCTCCATACCATGACAGAGCCTCCACCAGCTTGAACAGTCCCCTGCTGACATGCAGGGTCCATGGAATCATGAGGATGTCTCCATACCCGTACACGTCCATCCGCCCGATACAATTGGAAACGAGACTTCTCAGACCAGGCAACGTGTTTCCAGTCATCAACAGTCCAATGGTGGTGTTGGCGGGCCCAGGAGAGGTGTAAAACTTTGTGTAGTGCAGTCAACAACAGTACACGAATGGGCCTTCAGCTCCGAAAGCCCATATCAATGATGGTCCGTTGAATAGTTCGCACGCTGGCACTTGTTGATGCCCCAGCATTGAAATCTGTGCCAATTTGAGAAAGGGTTGCACGTATGTCACGTTTAATGATTCTCGTCTGTCGTTGTTTGTCCCGTTCGTTCACGATCTTTTTCCGGCTACAGCGATGTCAAAGATTTGATGTTTTACCGGATTCCCGATATTCACAGTACACTCGTGAAATGGTCGTACGCGAAAATCCAAATGTTATCGCTACCTTGGAGAGGCTATGTCCTATCTCTGGTGCGCCAACAATAACACAACGTTCAAACTTACTTAAATCTTGATAACCTACCATTGTAACAGCAGTAACCGATCTAGCAACTTTTCCAGACGCTTGTTGTCTTATATAGGCACTGCCGACCTCATCGCGTTACTCTGATATGTTCCATGCCTTTGTTTTTTGCATACGCACGCCTATGAAAGTTTTTTTGGCTCTCCAATGTATGTACACTGGTAAANGTTCCATGCCTTTGTTTTTTGCATACGCACGCCTATGAAAGTTTTTTTGGCTCTCCAATGTATGTACACTGGTAAAAATACATTTCTTGTTTGAACACAGCACCTACAATTTTATACGTGAATTTTTATTGGTTATTAGTTTATTTTTTTGCTATGAATTTTTCTTAACAATTTATAACCCAATAGCCTAAAAGCTAAATACTGGTCATTGGAGATTCATAATGTATTATCTTAATCAGTGAAATGCTGGTGATTGAATACGCTGTTATTATGTACCTTCTAATATGAGTACCAGTGAAATGAACTTAATGGCATCGTCTGGATGTAGGTATTTTGTGTGTCCGATGCCTAGAAGCGTAGCAGCGCTAAGGGAGAATTAGGTAAGCGTATATCGAACATCTGTTCGCCTTTATGCGCAAGGCAGTGAACTGGGACGCAGTATTTAACTTGTCAACTTGCCTTTATAGCACTTTCATTTTTTTTTAGCGAAATTATAAAGACATTGTTGTGTTTCATGCCCCAATGCTAATTTAAGGAGACCGTACCGAAAGTTTCATACCTAAAATGAATAGTGAATCACTCGCATTATATCTTTTTCACTAGAAATTATACACATTAAAAAAGGAAATGAAAAAAGGAAACGAATATTCTGACGTGAAAAATGTCTCGAAAATAGTGGACAGTTTTTAATTGACAAGTGCATGACTGAAGCTCTGCACTCCATTTTGGGGCATATACAGAGAGTCATTGGATCAATTCCCACAGACTTGGAACCTTTTATAATTATGGTATTTAAAGTGTCATGTAAAAATTAGCATTAATCAACTTGTACAAATGAAAAAAAATTAACAACAAATTAAGTGTGGACGGGAAGGAAGGGTGCTCAGTTAAATAAATAACAGTAATGTCAAGAGACTGCAATAACAGGATACGGTAGTTTGTGATATTGTCTACTTGATAAATATACTTAGCAACTCCCGCATTGCTTCACCATCCTAATGCCTTGTTACTCCAAACCCCACTCCCCCCTCCTTTTTCTCGTGAGATTGTGGAAATTCTTTCCCGGAAATTTATCTTATCCGCAGAGCAGCCGGAGGGGAAAACTTTGCAGTCTGTAATGCTTACTAACAGCTTAATGAATTCACCATCTCGTGCCTTATCTGCTCAGTGTTACGGAACGCCAGTGCGAGAGAATCGAGTGAAAACTTCCGTATCCCGACCCGGTCTTGCTGGGGCGTACCCATCTTGCCAACACTCCCGTCGCCTTAGTATTGCTCGCAAATATACCTTGTACGTTTGTGACAAACCTTTTACTAAAGAATCTAATTTTATGGTACATAATATTTTCATAATGTCAGATGTTTGGGTCAAAGTGAACACGACTGCCACTTAGTTCTGTCATTGCAAATCAACTTTATAGCAATAACAAACATTGAAAGGTTTCGAATTTTTACTTGCTCTGTGAGGTTCCGTAGTTGGTTTAGCTCGCGTGCATACTCTGTACATAAATATTATGAAATAAAGAATAAAAATTAAACTAAATTAGAAAAACCGTCCACAACAAAACTATGGTGAAAAAATATGGGAAATGATCTCGTGACTAATTAGTGGATTATATAAAAAAAATGCCAAAATTAAAAAAAAAATAATAATAATAATATCTTGATAAATAATTTTGTTTCAGAAAATTATAAGTCAAGTTTTAGATAATGAATATGTTTAAATATGAATCATAATTTATAAATTTAGACATTCCTTCAGCTTTTGGTACATATTGGTATTGTTTTCACAGAACTGATGATTTGTATTATTTCGAATAATTTGTCAAAAACATCCCAACAGAATTAATGTGTAATTTAAATAATCTACATATACTACAATGCTGAGGAAATTGAAAAATTGGATTCAGTTATATGAAGTCATTTATGATTAATATCTCCAGCCTTATTTTCAAAGTGCTTGAAGTTCTGTAATGTGATTTATTTACTTTTAAGTATAACTTTACTGCATAAGAAAAATAACTCAAATTAAATTTGGGACAGAAATTTGTTAATTGACGAAAAAAAAAGNGTATAACTTTACTGCATAAGAAAAATAACTCAAATTAAATTTGGGACAGAAATTTGTTAATTGACGAAAAAAAAAAAGAGACCACTTCCAGTTAATTTAATTGAATATGCATAACACGCACAACTTTACGCTTTTAAAGAAAGANAAAAAAAAAGAGACCACTTCCAGTTAATTTAATTGAATATGCATAACACGCACAACTTTACGCTTTTAAAGAAAGACGTTTAAAATATATACTAAAAATAAAAATTTAATTAAACTATACACCATTCATTAACCATATTATAAAACATTGGTTTTAAATCAAACTTGAGTAAATGTGTCACAGGTGTTTGATTTGACAATTGTAAAATAATAATTTTAAGAGGTTTAAAATAAAAATTTTGACAATAAAACCATTTTTTGCTTTATATTTGTGACAAAGCAGTTATAATAATTTTAAAATTACAATAAAAAATTTTATCTTTCATGGTGAATTAAGTAATTATATAAAAAAAATTCAAGTTATATGAAATATGTACAAAAAATAAACCATTCATTTGGTAAATTTAATCTTAAAAACGTTGCTTCCAACCCTAAATTAACTATTAATATAATGTTTTTTTTTTTTTAATAACTGTTAGTCACATATTTTCGAGTGGATTGGGAAGTGGAGTGATATTAACCAAATTTTTATCTTCGTCAATAATTAAAAAATTTCGTTGACTATGACTTAAAAATATTAAATACATATACATTTATATATATATATGTAAGTATATATATACACACACATGAAATAAGAAAAGGGTTTATAAAAATAACGAAGTGTCATNTATATATATATATGTAAGTATATATATACACACACATGAAATAAGAAAAGGGTTTATAAAAATAACGAAGTGTCATCTTCTTTTTTGCTACTAAAAATTTAGATTTTACACAAAAAGTGCATCTTTTCTGGTAGTTTTGAAATTGTTGATTTCATTGAGTTGAATGAAACATAAAAGAGTAATATATTATAGGAACTTATATTTTTGGAAATACTTTATTTAATAAAAGACGTTAAATATACAAGTTATATATTCGAAAATACCATAGTAAAACGTATTAGTAATATTATTTTATTAATGCCGAAAACTAAATAGTTATTTCAAGTAAAAAATATATTAAATGAAATGTTTAGTTAGAAAATTAACATCTTGAAATAATATCAACATTTTGATATCCACAGAGGTTTATTTTGTGTTTATTTTCAATGCATCCGTTTTTAAAACATTAAATATTTTCATAGCTCTATAATTTCATGAATTGCTAAAATATATCAACATATTATTTTTTTACTATTATTTTTAAAATGGTAAAAAATTACTTAGATCTTATTGGTGGAAATCAAAATAGAAAGGGATATGAAACAACGTTTGTGTGTATGTTGTTTCAAAGAAGCATAAAAATTATTTTTCTAGTTGTGAATTATCATTCTCAAATGGGATATGGTAGTTTATACTATTGTAAGTAATATATTGTATATCAATCAAAAAATCATCAACACTTGGTTTTCAACGTTCGAATAGTTACACAAAATAACCATAGTGATGCCCAAGTGATAAACCAGCATCAAATAAAAAATAACTTCTGAACTTCAGTTCTTCACGTTCGCTGTTCACAAATTAAGCAAAATAAACAATAAAGACAGTGAAGTGGAGATATTTGGGCTGCTCTTAACATAAAGGTCTTGAGAGCCGATCAGGATGAAGTAAGTTGGGTTAGGGGCAGCGCCGGAATGCAAGGGCAGGTAAACTGGAGACCTCCGAGAAAACCCGCCGACCAGCGGCATTGAACCCAGTTCATCTAGGAGAAAGGTGAGTAGTCTGACCACTACACCACCGCGGCCCCAGTAAAGACCGTTAAGATCCAGTTTTACTCGCTGTGACTACCTGGCGATTCTGAGAAAGTAGACTTAATTGGGAATATAAAGATAAGGAAAGAAAANAGTTTTACTCGCTGTGACTACCTGGCGATTCTGAGAAAGTAGACTTAATTGGGAATATAAAGATAAGGAAAGAAAGCGAAATCCATTGTGGTTGACATTTCAAAAGTTGTCCAGCAGAATCGTCCTTAAGAAAATTAAGTGTCTGCTGTAGCAAAGCTCTGTGAACAAGATCGACTCTGGACTTGACAAACCATACTATAATACTATGACGGAAATGGGAAGACTCCCACTAGTCTGAAAACAGGGAGTTGTCAGGGTTTTTGTTTTTGCATTACTGGAAAAAAAAAAAAAAGGAATAAGGCCTTTTATTTCGCAACATCCGCCGGCACTGCTGTACTGACGATAATAAAGTCTTGTGAGAGGTAGTATCTCGAAAAATACGATGTACTTTTCCATCAGAAATTTACTGTATCACACTTAAATTATCTGCAATCCAGCGCAATTCATAATGCGAAGTACCATAACAGATGTTATTGTCTCCTTGGGGAAACACTTGAGTGTGATAACTCGTGAAAAGGTGGCTTGTAGCTCAAAGCAAACATCGAAGCAGATCAAACCCTGTTTAGGAAAGTTTCGTTCGTGGTGAGCAAAACTTTAAAAAAATGTGTGGATGAAGCTGTAGGTAGGCTGAGTACCAACGATAAATCTGTGCAAGTATAGAGTTTTGGAGCACAAATGCTGTTCTGTAATGACAGGACGTTGTTTTGCCGTCGACAAAANTGTTCTGTAATGACAGGACGTTGTTTTGCCGTCGACAAAAGTTCAAGTTCCCGACGATTGTTTCAGAGTGTAGCGACCAGCATGGCATTGAATCTTGGTCTCCTTTCCTTGAGAGTATGAAATTTTGTTTACGTATTCAAGGATAAATTAACTAACATAGGAATGAAGATACAGTTTATCCCGATAAAACATTTAATGCCTCGAANAACTCGCATTAATTGAATAATAATTATTCGTCTATGTCAACTTTATTTAATTTCTAAGAATTTAATGAAATTCATAACGAGGAAACTGAAACAGTACACAATACCTACAACATAATGTTATGCGCATATTACTTTTACATCATTAATTCTCTGCATCGCATTTATTGTGGACACAATGTTTTCGGTCCATCATCATTTACATTTCGTATGATATGTTTTATTATACGTGAAGGGAATGTTAGTATATGTTTCTTAACATTATTAATGTTTTCCAAATTATCTATAAAAAATTATTTCTGACATCTTCTTGACTTTACAGAACAAACATTCTCCTTTATATTACATTGCTAGTTTAAAATTTTTAATATTACATACAATATATATGTACTACTCTCTGTTGCAGAACCCTTAGCAATTTGATCAGCTAGACACATCCTTTGCGAATAAAAAAAGTGTTTAAATCTACTTTGGAACCTACTTTTATCTGCTTTTTGGGGTCACAAANACACATCCTTTGCGAATAAAAAAAGTGTTTAAATCTACTTAGGAACCTACTTTTATCTGCTTTTTGGGGTCACAAAACAAACACGATGATGTATGACGAAATTACTGAAGCGGGTCGTGATGACTGCTTTTCCTGGCTTCTTCTGAGGATGTTGAAGTCTGCCAGGACTCACAGGCATCTGCTTGATCCCAGGGTAGTAAAGTTGATGGTGCAGTGACCTACCGACATGTAAGGGTGGAGTGCACACATTTAACCATCATCTCACACATCTGTTGTGTCAGGAACAAGGTAACCAGGATAAAGTATTTCACAACAATAACCCATAGCATAACTAAAATGTGTGTTTTGACATAATTTTTCCGACCTACTATTGCTTCAGACGCCGTATCTCGGACATGAGATATGTTAACTTAATTTTTACCGCGTGACTTATGTTTAATAAATTAATTTTAAATATTGTTTTGTTAATACGTTAGTTGTTTCTCGTTGCTTGTAAACAAATATATCGCTAATAGAAACTTGATTTCTTGCATACTGTCTTTAATATGCATTAATTTGTGGATATGATGTATTTTGTCAGTAAAATAACACAATTGCTCACTTGGGACATGACTTGCTTTACCGACATACAATTCTTTACCGCGTATCGCTCAGCCAAAGCTTTGTAATTTTATTCTTCCAGGTACTGAGTATATCCAGCTAATACAATAGACCGACTTATTGAAAACAGTGTGATCTACTTAGGACTTACTTTTTATATTAAGTGTAGTTTTCATTAGACTGCGACAGTATTAAATTAGCTACACAGTTAAGCAATATTATAGAGAACACTGGAATATTTGCTGACCATACTGTCATTGTTTTCTTGCTTACAACAAATCACGTCAGTTTCAGATATTAAATAATTAAATCGCCTGTTTTCAGATAAATAACTACGATTTGAATCGATCTTTATAACTTTTCTTTAAGCACTGGAAAAAGGAAAGTTCTATATATTTTAAGATATATATTTGTAGACTTTAAAAGATACACAATCAACATTTTGNCACTGGAAAAAGGAAAGTTCTATATATTTTAAGATATATATTTGTAGACTTTAAAAGATACACAATCAACATTTTGATTTTACATATAGTGTTCGGAAATTAAACGCCCAAACTGCGGGAGGTGATTCCTTATGAAAAATCAAGTCGAAATATATAAGACCTCATATACCTAAACGGAATATTAAAGGTGATATGAGCCTACGAAAATTGGGTTTTAAAACGTTTTATTGTTGAATGCCTTGTAAAACGCCTACAAAGTCCGCAGCAACAAGGTGCCTTATGCTTCCANCACTGGAAAAAGGAAAGTTCTATATATTTTAAGATATATATTTGTAGACTTTAAAAGATACACAATCAACATTTTTATTTTATATATAGTGTTCGGAAATTAAACGCCCAAACTGCGGGAGGTGATTCCTTATGAAAAATCAAGTCGAAATATATAAGACCTCATATACCTAAACGGAATATTAAAGGTGATATGAGCCTACGAAAATTGGATTTTAAAACGTTTTATTGTTGAATGCCTTGTAAAACGCCTACAAAGTCCGCAGCAACAAGGTGCCTTATGCTTCCAATGTTGCAGAGACACATGCGTAATGCTGGCCGTCCTCGGTCTGTGCGCACTGTTCGGCTTGAGGAAGTGATACGTCAGCACATAGACGACGTGCCCTCCGCTAATACACGCTCCACAGCGCGCCAAATGGGCGTGTCCCATTGACAGTGTGAGACATACTGTGGGTAAAACACCGCCATCCCTACCGCTGGCAGAAAGTACAAGGTATTCAGCGAAAATGCGTTTTCAAAACCTAGTACTCACAGTCTCATATCTCCTTTAATATTATGTTCAAGTGTATGGCGTCCTATATATTTTTTACTTTATTCTTCATTAGGAATTGCCTCCCGCAGTTTGGGAGTTTAATTTCCGAACAAACTGTATAATGTGGCAAGTGCATCAACGGTTGTTACCTCGTAATAATTGTACAGTTATCTATCTCATCTTCTGCCATTAGTGTGGGTGTGATATCTGACGATAACTTGAGAACTATCCATTTAAGAATAAGGACAACTTTTCTGAAATAATAAAAGGGCAGGCCACCTTCCATTTCACTGATATATCTGAGGTGGTTTTCTCCTGCTAGTATATCTTATGTCTTAATTCTTATTATCTCACCNTCAAAACCTAGTACTCACAGTCTCATATCTCCTTTAATATTATGTTCAAGTGTATGGCGTCCTATATATTTTTTATTTTATTTTTCATTAGGAATTGCCTCCCGCAGTTTGGGCGTTTAATTTCCGAACAAACTGTATAATGTGGCAAGTGCATCAACGGTTGTTACCTCGTAATAATTGTACCGTTATCTATCTCATCTTCTGCCATTAGTGTGGGTGTGATATCTGACGATAACTTGAGAACTATCCATTTAAGAATAAGGACAACTTTTCTGAAATAATAAAAGGGCAGGCCACTTCCATTTCACTGATATATCTGAGGTGGTTTTCTCCTGCTAGTATATCTTATGTCTTAATTCTTATTATCTCACCTACGTTATATATTACAATTTTCTCAAAACGATTGGCATCTCTGTGAGGCCTTCCACCCAGACTATGCATCAACTATCTGTTTTTGCCAGCTCTTTCAATAAAATTTCTAGGTTCTTAGAATTTTTCTTTACCCGAGCATTCCTTTCATTCATGGATGTCAAATATTTGTCTAACACATTCATTAGTTTGATTGTTTCGTCCCCAGTTCACTTATTATTTAGTGGATGTGGATGTTATTATCATACGCGAATCTCCCGAAAAAGAATTCCAAAACACTACCACCTGATTTCGTTAGTCCTCTATTTTTGCGAGGCGACATCCTATCGACAAATATCCGAACTTCCTCTTCTAGTTTGACAAATAGCCTATTAAGAACACTAAGGCCATCTAACGGTGTATTCGTTTGATTTCTTCCAACTTATTCTGTGTAATTAAAAGTTTCGTAATGTAAAGGTCCATTCTATCATCTATCAAAACGATATCGATTTCGTAGACCAAAATCACACAATAGCATATAGTCTTTTGCAATGCAAATCAGTTTATTTGTAATTTGGTTAATTCCACAAAATTTTAACGCACAGTACATTTCAGAATTTTTCATTTCTCCACTATTCTCGACTGAAGGATTTTTTATATTTGAAAGCAATCATATTAGTAATGCGTTCACCTTAAATTTTTTGTATTTTCTCTTTATGACATAGCGATGGTTCCCTAACATCATCAACTTTACTGCCATCATTACACTCACTACCTTCGCGTGTGCTGCCATACATAGGGCTTTCAAAAACTCTGTTTCATTTTGCTATATTTGCGGTTTTGTTTGTTTAAAAAAGAAAACAGGCACTGCAAAAAAATTTCTGTCAAATTTCCTAAACTGTAATGGAAGATTTTAACATATACACTGTATGGAAATAATACCAGACATCAAGCTGCAGACATAGGAATGTTAAGCATCGCTACTATACAAAGTTGGGAAATTCCCTACCCATTTGACTGTTTCCTGAGCAAATGTAATAGCGCTACAATGAATGTATAGGGGAAAAAAATTACCATTCCCGCTTTCTCACTATGTATATTCACTGGTTTTGTAAATATCCGAATAATTTCCTAGAGTGTGAGTGCTACTTACACAGATTGTGTTCATAAATTAAGACAAAAACATTAAAAATATAACTGATTTAGCTACCCTTCTGAGTAACTGCCTTCTAAACGGTCTTCTACGACGCAGCGAATAAAGTATACATGCCAAGATGTTGGATATGGTTAACTGCCCAAAGAGTGTGTTGTGCTACAGTAAATGTTCGAAACGTTCCCCACGAGAATCAACACAGCCATCCAGATGTCTTTCAGCAAATGATATCACTTTCCCAGTGTTCGAATGAACTTGCAATGCGTTGTCTGCGCTACCGAAGGATATAAGCTTTGGCAAAAGGAGTGGTGAAAACCAACACTTGTACATTACGACATAAGTAGAAATCAATGGGATTTATATTAGCCGATTGAGCCGGCAATGTCATTGGTTAATCGTGGCAGATTTACTGCCTGTGATAAGTAGCATTCTAGTAAGTTCGAGCTGTATGGCTGAAATGAGACGGTGCACCAACATGCATGAACCACGCTGCTCGTCTGCGACGTAAGGAAACGTCCTCGAGTGAAATGGGTATGTATTTTTCTAGGAAGTTCCTTTTGGTGTGCCCGTTTCACCATACAACTAACACAAAATGGATTACTAACACATTACCAATAGTACCCCCCTCCCCCATTTTCTAGTATTTTATCGTAAACTTATATTGATTCCGGGATTTGTTACTTCCATGAGGATTTTCATCTGTCTATTCGCGGGATATGGAAATGAATAACGCAATTACTAGCGAAGGTTGTCTTCTCTGCCCAGAGAACATACGTGCTCTGAGAAGTGCGCATCGTTTTTACATTTTTCCTGCAACGGAATGCAGAATGTACACCATCCACTTTTGCTACACCTCTAGTACTTCTCTCGAGCTGTTTTCGATGTTATAAAGCACCACATTCGTATTCCTGGCACTTCGAGGCCTTGCGCTGATTGCGGCGCGGCGGTCGGAACACCCCCATTTTCCCTTAGACACTCATACATACGTCGACATGACTTTTAGTTCGGGTTTCGTAGAAACGGTAATGATCTGCGTACGTACGCGTTTCCACCGCACGATTATAGTTAGCACACATAAATTAGGATCATCTCCAGTCTTAATGCAAACATTTATTACATTTGAATGATCGCGTTCTTTAACTGCGATATGATGGCCCCCCCTCCCTCACAAATCATCCACAGTTATTAATGTTTATACAAACACAAAGGTACTGGGAGGCCTTTTGCTGCGACGCATCTATTGAACATCCGCTGCAGGATGGAAGGTTGAAGGCATTGTTTCAGAGTGGTACCTGAATTGACCATATGTATTATGCACACCATAATCTGTAATGTACCCCGTGTTTTTGAAAAAGAAAATTAGTTATAAACTTTAGGATGGAAGTCACTCTTGCCCCTCTCCCAAAGAGAAATATATTTTAAAGTTTGATTTTAAATTTAGGTTTTCATGAACATTCGTACGTATGTCCATTACAGATAAATTCATTAAATATATTGTGGTAAGGATACTTGTACAGTGTGAAGATAAAGAAAAATTCCTTGCCTGTATATTTTCCTCCGCAGCAGACACTGCATAGTGTGTAAAAGTTGCATAGTGTGTAAAACTATGGAATTCTTCCGAGTAACGGAAAAAAAGCAACCACGCCAAAGCAAGTGCTTCACCTTACATCTCTCCTACCAAATTTCCAGACAACTCAGCTTTCTGTAACTTATATAGTTTGCAACATCATATATAAATGTGCTTTGAACTGACGTCAAAGTATCCGATGCATTTATCTTGAAAGATATGAGTTGTAACCGGACAAGAACGTTTTATTCTCCTTCGGATAAATGTGGGAAACCTGAGCGATANTCTTGAAAGATATGAGTTGTAACCGGACAAGAACGTTTTATTCTCCTTCGGATAAATGTGGGAAACCTGAGCGATAATTCGACGCGCAAGATTTCCAATAAACAAACATGTGTCTGGATCGATAACCATCTTCATAAACTCCTTTATCTTGCGCAGTAAACTGTACCTCGCGTGCGAGGGCGCTGTGCCACAGTGCGTGGGATCCAGTCCAGATGGTCTTTTATAAAGAATGCTGCAGTTGTCAAAGACGTCTGCTAACAACACTGAACCCACTTTGGAATGTTACTGAAAACATCATCGTCGAGCAGTGCACTGTGTTATACGAGGTTATGCAGAGTATGCTGAGTAAACACTATTCGCAGTGTCTTCATACTTTTAGAATAGAACCTTTGAAAAATCACCAAGTGTGTGACGTGTTTGGTTGTGTCCTGTATCTGTATTACATGCGTTTTATACTTGTGTTAACATGAAATTACCCAATATTTGAATAAATTAAACTATTACTTATATTTTATCCATTAATTATAATATTTCACTTATAATTCAAATAAATAAGAACAACTGAGTGCGCACGAATGCGGTGCATTGTCCCTTTGGAGTAATTTACTACTTTGTTAGCATGAGGCGGAGGAATATCCTAAAAGTAGCAGGGATTAAGAAAAGTTGGAAGTACCGTGAATGAACTATAACACTAAAATAACAACAGCAAGAGAATACAACGAAAATGTAAAAAGTGATTTTAATAAATCTGGAGATTTGTGTGTGCTTGCCTACTTCTACATTATGAAACATATAGTATTTATCTTGTATGATTTTACAATCACCTCACTATAAGATGGATTTCCCGCAAAATACATATAGAGACGGTCGTTCGACCAAGTAACTGACAGAAAAAAGTAAATCCTATTTCTGCTAATAATGAATAGTTACAAGTTGACACTGTAAGTTTGTTTGCAAAGATGATAGGTTCACAGTAAACTTTTACCAAAAAACATTTATTTTTTTAGAAAAACTGAATATTACTCTAGAAGTATGATAAAGAGAAGTCTAGCGCAATCTATTTTAAATTCGAGCCGTGTTGCTGTGGCTATGGCTGTTGCTGGCTGTCTTCGGCTCGACTCGGGCGAGCTCGGCATNGCCGTGTTGCTGTGGCTATGGCTGTTGCTGGCTGTCTTCGGCTCGACTCGGGCGAGCTCGGCATTCTTCGGCTCGACTCAGAGGTGGCCAGAAGCTGTCGACTCAGGACTGACGAACGTACCCGAAGGTGCTCGGTTTTTACCTCCACTAATTCGTCAAGCATTAGCTAGTTATTGGTAGCCATATTGGTTTTATAGGCACAGGATATGCCAAATCGTAAACATGTATTTTTTAATAGATTTGAAAAATTATTTTCAATTATAATTTTTTTTTTTAATTGTACCGAAATTATACATCGGATATTGCGGAAACATCCAAAAGTCTCTCATTCAATTACCACATTTCCAGTCCCCTCTCTTGAAGACTGATTAATATGCAATGCCAGAATCTGCAAATTATTCACTACCTCTACTGTTTTATAGGTATAAATATGCAACTACGATTTTTAAATGTATGACTAAACAAAGTCCATCATAATTTTAGTGACTACATTCACGAGTATGGTATTATCATGGTATGGATCAGCATTTACCCACACTTTTATAGGCTAAATTGACATTAATTTAAATGCCAATACTGCCAGGCCCTGGAGACTTGGAATGCACAAGGTCGATAAACAGTCTTAAATTCGTGCTCTTTTTGACAATCAATCAGCCAATCGTCTAATCATTCTATCGATATTTGGATCAATCCATTAATCTTCCAGTCTTTCAATAAATCTTTCACAATATTCGCCAATCCGTAACCAATCCTCACCAATCCTCAGCAAACTTTCCAACAATCTTTCGCAATATTTCCATCAGNAATCCGTAACCAATCCTCACCAATCCTCAGCAAACTTTCCAACAATCTTTCGCAATATTTCCATCAGTCTTTCGCTATATTTCCATCAATCTTTATCAATATTTCCATCAGTCTTTCGCAAACTTCCCTTTAGTCTTTCGCAATATTTTCATCAATCTTTCAATTTCACAATAATGTTTCGCAATCTTTCCAGCAATTTTCCACAATCTATCAACATTTCCATCAATACTTCGTAATATTACCACCAATCATCAATCCATGGGTTTGTCGTCTGTCTCAATCCTTACATAATTAAACAAAAAAAAAACTATTCACCAATTTTTTCCAAAAATTTTACAGGTCGACAGAATTCATGTTTTTTATGCAATCAACTATTACATAATACATTTTTGTACATAAAGTCATTATTATCATTCTATATGCAGATCTTTCGAATTATAGACGATTGCTCATAGCACTATTTTAAAGTATAAAGTTGTGAGCGATAAAAGAATACGACACACAAAATATAAAGAAAAAACAATTATTTTATTATAATAATCTATTATTATTTTGTAATTACAATTTAAGACGAAAGTAGTTCATCACATCATGTTATATATACCCGTTCCTTCAATTTACAAATGATACAAGATATTTCAACAATCAATGAGAGATTCACGCGTTTTTGAAGGTCAATCAATAATATGAGTCTACCAACAAGTTAATTCAGGTCTTCGGGAAATAGGTAACCAATATTCTCGCCTTCTTCTGCCTTCTTCATGTCACTTGTTGCAGCAAATGTATTGGAGGGGACTGTCAGTGAACAGAGAAAATCACCTTCATTGTCTTCAACACTATCACTGCGTTCATGTTTATTTTCCTCAATGCTGTATTCATGATCGTCTTCACCTCATGTTTTGTATTCTATAATAAATTTAATTTTTTTTTGTAGCAGGAGTTGTGCGTTGATCAGTATTTAGAGCCAACGACAGTTTATTTTGAAGTTTGCTGACTTCTTACGAAAGCCTTGCAAGTGTACATTTCTNTCAGTATTTAGAGCCAACGACAGTTTATTTTGAAGTTTGCTGACTTCTTACGAAAGCCTTGCAAGTGTACATTTCTTACAAACCGACTCTACTCGACGATGTAGCAGGGGTACTAATTTCACAGATGATTGTGACGATACAGTTAATGCTAAAGATGGAACGAGTGCAGTAGAGTCGGTTTGATTGGAATGTACTTTTGCAAGACTTTCGCGTTAAGTCAGCGAACTTAAAAAAAACGGTCGTCGGGTCTACATAATGATGAGGATACAACTTTTGCTACAAAGAAAAGCAAATTTCATATAGAATACCAAACAGGAGGTGAANTCTACATAATGATGAGGATACAACTTTTGCTACAAAGAAAAGCAAATTTCATATAGAATACCAAACAGGAGGTGAAGCCGATCATGAAGACAGCATTGATGAAAATGAAAATGAAGTCAGTGATATTGTTGAAGACTACGATGGCGATTTTCTCGATGCACTGACATACCCCTCCTACCCCGAGTCGAGCTGAAGACCGCCAGTTACAGCCACAGCCACAGCCACACAGATCCCATTTAAGATAAGTTCCGCCAGACTTCCCTTTACCATATCACTTACTCTATTTCGTAAAATCATTTTTATAAGTATATTATAGAAATACATCTGTCTGTTGTTCAACGTAAAGCACTAAACATCTTTATAGCTCTGGAAACATTGCGACATTTTATTTACTTCACATGCTCAGCTGACCTGAGTATGAATATGTTACTTATTTTAATACTAAATTTAACATAGTTTCTTGTAAATTAACGCTGTCTTGGGAATATTAATTAGAAAATTACTATCTTTTTTGCTAAATCTATACTAATAGTATAAAAAAACCTTAAATGTCTGTTAAATGGCAGATATACCGACTAAAAATTTTTAATATGATACTTAATAATTATAGTTATTCTAAAGTTGTTAACTTAGATACTGAAAATATAATTTACTAGTTTTATTCTACACTTAACCAAAATACAATATAGTAAGCAGAATGTTCCCTGTCATGAATTTAACGTAACTACAGAAGATAATGTTTTTAATTATTACCGAATAGATAATAATTTAAATACTTTTATTCCAGTGAAACCATACCGAATATTCAATTACACCTTAGTGAAGAAAATGTCGCTATCATTTCAAGAGCACACTAACTGAATAAGGTGCTTGCATAGTACCAAAGCTTTTTTTTTTTTTTTACAAAGAGTCAACTTTATCTTGTGTTAATATACGAACTGAAGAGCAAGATGTATAACATGGCGTAGACCTTCGTTTAGAACTGTCCATAGCTATAGTTTCGTTAAACATATTATATTCACTGACACTTAACTGAAGTACGTAATAACTGTGTTTACGATATTTTGCAGAGACATTTTTACCAATTGCTGTTACACATGTTCCTTTCTCAGAAAAAAGTGTAAACGGGAATTAGGTACTGTCTCACGACTTAAGAAAAATTATAAAACAAAAAAAATATTTTTAGAATTTCTTTAAACTTTTTGCATTTTACTATAATTTTTATATTGCACTAACCTTTTAAGAAATGTTAATGATACACTCTGTCGCAGGTTTGTGTATATTTAAAAAAGTTCGCCCTTGTATGGACCGCCAAGCAACAACCCCGCCAAATTTACAATACGATGTAGTAATGACGTAGTTTTAGACTTTTGGTGGGATGAACAAACAAAACTTCCTTCCATAGTTTGGAGTAGTGAAACACATTTGCAGTAAATATATTGACAGACAAGTTGAGTGCTGATGTTTGCAGCTGATAGACCAAGAACTCTATAAAAAAACNTTTGCAGTAAATATATTGACAGACAAGTTGAGTGCTGATGTTTGCAGCTGATAGACCAAGAACTCTATAAAAAAAACTACGGGATGGCAATTACTGTCCTCAGGTAGAGTGAAGAAAAGAACTTATCAAAATTAATCGATATGAGNAAAAAAACTACGGGATGGCAATTACTGTCCTCAGGTAGAGTGAAGAAAAGAACTTATCAAAATTAATCGATATGAGTAGAATATAAATAGCAGGTTCTGGACAAGGGCACGGGGCACCGGCGCCATATTGTGACGTCACCCAACCGTCACCTTAGATCCATGATCTTTGAACTCGACCTTCATCAAAATCCTTGAAAACCCAAAAAATTTAAATAAGCCCCATTAAAATTTTACAATTGTATAAAAAAGTTATAAAAATATTTTAAAACATTATATCAAATATTTTAAAACATTATTAAAAACTTTTATTTCTGGAGGTTTCCCTCAGCATCACTCCCGCCAATTTTTATTGATTATTTTGTCAATAAATTACTCGTATTCGCTCGATCATTCCAGCCCCATTACTCCCATACCACATCTACTGTCCTATTACTTTTAGTATCGCCCACTTTATCGCAATGATATGTTCGGATACTTCATTACATCAGATCGCGGGGCAGCCAAGAGAACCATAATCTGTAGCCGCCACTGGCAGGAATAAAATCATTTTTGAGGATACGGGACCGGACAGGGTCTCATGTATACAGACTCTGTATGACGCCTCGTTTTAGCGGCAGCAACGGGGACGGCGGTTGTGGGTTGGTACCTCGTATAGTATTCACGAGTTGGTAGCCAGGAGTTGCACTTGCCGGTCCTGCAACACAAGCCGACGAGAGAAGACGGTGGCCCACTCATAGCTATCTACAATGCTCTGTTCGTCCAGTGGGCTTCACACTAGCTAGCCACAGCTTGAAAATAACACCATACAGTACAAATTCATTTTTTCTTGTTTAACGCCTTACACCAAAGTCAATTTTGTAACAATATTCGGGGGAAAAACTTTCACACATACTACGGGAAAACAAGCAGCTTTAATTCATAAACAAGGTACAATATGAGAACCCTGGGAAGGACCCTCCAAACAAGATGAAAAAACTTGTGACCAACTTGCTAGCANAAACAAGGTACAATATGAGAACCCTGGGAAGGACCCTCCAAACAAGATGAAAAAACTTGTGACCAACTTGCTAGCTGCTAATATCATCACTGCTTGCCCGGTAATAAATTTTTTGATATAAAAATATATTTAGAACTTGTTTTATTTTACATAATGGGTTATCTATTTTACGTTAAACTGTAGCATGCATACTTTGCGTACCCGGAGCTGTTTTTTTATACAGTTGAAACCAGAACACTAACAAGTCAAAGATGGAGACTTCGAGCAATAAAAATAGAATTATTTCCTGAAATAATGTCGTCTAAGAGTACACTTGATTTTTCAGGAGGCATGCAATGTGTATGGGCCTCTACCATTCTGTAAGCTATTTTCTTCTTCGTGTTTTAAATCGTACATTTGATGAACAGGATCTTTTGATTCAGTTAAGGCGGACAAGCCTAGCGAACAGCAGCGAAGCGTTGATATCCAGGCCAGGCGAAGAATCCCAAACACATTACAAAACCAATAGTTTACAAACCACATGAGCGAAGCGCCAGCGGAGCTCCCCTCCCGACGGCATGGTATTTAGGACAATTACGCCACCAGAAACTACACTGAAGAGCCAAAAAACTGGTATAGGCGTGCGTGTGCAAATAACAGAGGTATGGAACCAATCAGAGTAACGCGATGCAGTCAGCAGCTAGAGCAGTTACTGCTGCTGCAATGGCAGGTTATAAAGATTTAAGTGAGTTTAAACGCGGTGTTATAGTCGGCACACGAGAGATGGGACATAGCATCTCCGAGGTAGCGATAACATTTGGATTTTCGCGTACGACCATTTCACGAGTGCACCGTGAATATCGGGAATCCGGTAAAACATCACATCTTCGACATCGCTGCGGCCGGAAAAAGATCATGAAAGAACGGGACAAACGACGACTGGCGAGAATCATTAAACGTGACAGACATGCAACTCTTTCTCAAATTGGCGCAGATTGGATTTGTGGACTTCCCTGCAGGATTCATGGTGTGAATTGCCTCCTGCATACCTTAAGACATTAGTCGAGTCCATGCCACGTCATCTTACGGCACTTCTGCGTGCTCGGGGGGAGGGGCCCTACACGATATAGGCAGGTGTACCAGTTGTTTTTGGCTCTTCAGTGTATATCATATGGCAACACTTTTCACGCGCGCTCTGTCAGCCTGTCTGTCTCTGGACACACGCCGAGATGAAGCTATAATGATGCAGCTTTCCTACTCTTTCCGTCGCTTTCCGACACACCACTCAGCTTACGGCGGTGGTATCATTCGGTTAGTCATATATTGTAATTGATTAGGACCTCCCTCGTCAATGGCTTATAATTACAGTAACTTAAAAAAAGTGTATTAAATATATGTTCTGTCTTCATAACTAACTTCAGTTCTTCCCTCATAATAGTGTAAACCTTCCATAGTCCCTAGACACAAGTACAAATATTAGAAACAAATAAAGCAGCATGCAGTGTCAATTGGTGTAGAAAGGTGTTTGGATTGGTGTGGATTGGTGNTTAAGACATTAGTCGAGTCCATGCCACGTCATCTTACGGCACTTCTGCGTGCTCGGGGGGAGGGGCCCTACACGATATAGGCAGGTGTACCAGTTGTTTTTGGCTCTTCAGTGTATATCATATGGCAACACTTTTCACGCGCGCTCTGTCAGCCTGTCTGTCTCTGGACACACGCCGAGATGAAGCTATAATGATGCAGCTTTCCTACTCTTTCCGTCGCTTTCCGACACACCACTCAGCTTACGGCGGTGGTATCATTCGGTTAGTCATATATTGTAATTGATTAGGACCTCCCTCGTCAATGGCTTATAATTACAGTAACTTAAAAAAAGTGTAATAAATATATGTTCTGTCTTCATAATTAACTTCAGTTCTTCCCTCATAATAGTGTAAACCTTCCATAGTCCCTAGACACAAGTGCAAATATTAGAAACAAATAAAGCAGCATGCAGTGTCAATTGGTGTAGAAAGGTGTTTGGATTGGTGTGGATTGGTGTGACTTGGTGTGTGGATTGGTGTGGCTTGGTGTGTGGATTGGGGTATGAAGAGATTTTGGTACTGATTTTGGTGCATGTGGTGCTGATTGTGGTTATTGTGGTGCTTATTGTACGTTGCATATGGTGCTGGTTGTGGTGCATGTGGTGCTGATTGTGGTGCATGTGGTGCTCATTGTGGTGTGTGTGATGCTGATTGTGGCGTGTGTGGTGCTGATTGTGGTGTGTGAGGTGCTGATTGTGGTTGTGTGGGTCGCCACTTGAGAAAAATTCCCCATATTTAAAAAAAGTATGGAGTCCTACCACTAAATCCGAAAGGTGGATATTTTATTTAATAATATCGGTTTAAAAAAATATATCTGCATTCCTCTTTATAATGTATCGCTTTCTGGTTAAACTGTACCGAACAGAAAATTTTTTAATGACTCTATTTACAGTTTACACAAAATGTGCCAAGCACCACGGTCGCCTCCACCATGCTTCTCCACTGGTCGTTAAAAAAATGATAGACTTTATACTGAACTATGCAACACGAGCGTGGACCCCACCACGAGCTGGCCCCACCATGCTTTAACATTCGCCATTGCAGTCTTGAACTTCGTACTGAACCATGACCAGGTCTCTGCCACGGACGGACCCCCACAGTGGCGCGCCTCCACCGCGTTTCCTAATTGGCTGTTGCGTCACTTTAACTTTGCACAGAGCCATGAATCGCCACGAGCAGGCCTCCACCCGCATTGCCGTACGTCCGAACTTTGTTCGGAACTGCCTCTCAGTCAATTAGAATTACCTACAACGTTTCTCAATTAGTCGGGTCAAGTTCACAGGGGCATGACCAATGGGAATATCCCTGCATCGTTTCCCTATTCACTGTCGCAGAAATTGAACTAAATTGTACTGCTTTCCGGCCAACGAGTGTTCCTCTCACAGCTGTCGCCGAGATTTACCACGGACAGGTCTTAGAGGGAGGGGAAGTAAAAATGTTATGGTCTTTCGTAAAATGTTTTGGCATTTATAAAAAACATNAAGTTCACAGGGGCATGACCAATGGGAATATCCCTGCATCGTTTCCCTATTCACTGTCGCAGAAATTGAACTAAATTGTACTGCTTTCCGGCCAACGAGTGTTCCTCTCACAGCTGTCGCCGAGATTTACCACGGACAGGTCTTAGAGGGAGGGGAAGTAAAAATGTTATGGTCTTTCGTAAAATGTTTTGGCATTTATAAAAAACATATACATTAACTATGTCAATATAAATTAATTCTCGTAACTGCATAATTTGGTGAAAATTATTTTCATGGTAATTTCGCAAATATNAACTATGTCAATATAAATTAATTCTCGTAACTGCATAATTTGGTGAAAATTATTTTCATGGTAATTTCGCAAATATTGCAATTTTTCCTTCAAATTTACATATATTAAGTATAAGAGAGGGGGACCTGCGCAGAAGGGACAGAGACCATCCGCAGAAGGATACAAGGAAAGTAGTTCTCAAAATANTATAAGAGAGGGGGACCTGCGCAGAAGGGACAGAGACCATCCGCAGAAGGATACAAGGAAAGTAGTTCTCAAAATATAATATAAGCAAGAAACGCACCTGCTTCCTTCCATTTTGTCTGGCGAATTTGCTTCGTGCGATCCCGAGTCCTTCTCCTCTACGGTCACCTTGCCTTCTCTTCCAGACTAGCTTTTTCAGTCTACTGGTGAGTAAATATTATATCGCTTCAGTTACTAACTTTATTAAGGACACTCACCATACGTTTTTTTAATGATCATAGGAAAAACTGCGTATGTGTGTGTGTGTGTGTGTGTGTGTGTGCGCGCGCGCGTGTGTGTGTGTGTGTGTTGGTATAAACGTGTATCTGCGATAATTTATATTTTTAAAAAATCTTACACTCTTTGTAGTTAAATGCATTTAGCATTCAGTATTTCCGCGACTAAGGAGCGAGTGACTGTCAGCTGCTGGTTACGTGCCGACATAGCGTTGCTGCCACATTGAGCATGCGCGGCCAGGACGAGCGCCAAGACTGCCGCCCGGCGTCCAGCTCAGCAGGCGTATTTATTCGGTAAGGCCTTCGTAGTTGCGTCCTAAATTTTTGTGCATTACTTTTAATCATGTTGGTGAAAAAAAAAATGCATTATAACATTAATTTTTTTTGGCGCGATGTTCATTTTTAGGTTTTTTTTTTGTGTGTCAAGTATAAAAATTGAATTTTTCATCGACGAATCTTTAACAGTGAGACAATGACTTACAAGTCGATCAGTATTTGTTTCACAGGAAAATAAAAAAATGTTCCAATGTTAGGACTTGCCCTCAATTTCATATGTAAATGTTATATTATATTTGGCATTTGTTGATAAGAATACGTGTTGTAGGATTTCTCCTGCTCATTCAGCGTAGAGCTGCTTCTCGTACATCCCGCTGTGATTGCCGTTGAGACTCCAGCCTGTTCCTCGCAGCTCTTTCTTTTGGTGAGTTATAGAGACTGTTGTCCTACTAATAATTTTTCAAAGTAAACCCCAAGCCGAGTAATTTATTTAAAATTCCGATATGAATTTATTTAAAATTCCAATATAATATATACCAAAATATTAAGATTTATTTTAAAACATATTTGAAGTTTATATTATAATAAATAATATTGTCCATTTAATGTAAGGGGGTGAATTTTGACAGTTCTAGAAAAGTAGCGCGGCCACAATGTATCCTTCCACCACAGCTGTTTTGTCACAGAAGAAAAATATGTTTGTAAACAAACGTTTGAGCCCAATGCGCACTTGCATTCTCCTCTTTCCTCGAGTTTCCTGTCATGGCAGGCACTAAAGACTGACGTTAGCTAACTTCCGTCCAGTAATCAATTTAGGGTATTATAGCTAGGTTGGCATTCCAGCCTGTTTTATTTTTGTAATTGCCAAGTTAAATTTGTTGGGGTTGTGTTTATTTTATTTCGAGGAAAATATGGAAACAGCTATGGAATAGTGAAAAAGGGGGGGGGGGCTTTAGTTTAACCTATTTCATGAGATGGCATTGTTTAGATGTTCTTACGAGTGTGTGGTATATTGTATCGATGGAGTAGTGGAAAATTTTGTTCGTATGGAAAACACATTCAAACTACTGCATTTCCGAATATCTTAACTTCAATTAAAAAACGAAACGCGATATATACGTTGCTGTTCGTATTCGTACAAATGCAATAACACACACACACACAAAAATACCCACAGATACTTCGACTGAAGTTAACGTTACACTCGTTAAATTTACGATATAGGCAAATAAAATTTTTTTTTCACACTACAAGTGTGTTGAAAGTGCGAATTTTCAGGCCACAAGCATTTTAATAAATGTAGTAACGTTTTATAAATACATTATTTACAAAACACGCACACCTACTGCTTCTAAAATTCGCAACCTCTTGAACATGTCGTTTCTATGGAAATCCTTGCAAGTTTACTTCACTAAAATCACGTTTGTTCGTAACTAACATTAAATAATTTATTTGCAGAATAATTAAGTAAAATTAACCCTGCGTACGTTTTCTGAAACCAACAAAATTAAACTTAGATATATATTTTATATTCGTGTCGCTTCATTACGGACGGCAGTTAAGGAAAATTTTGTAACGAGCAGTTTAACGAAGCGGTAAACCCGTGCAGGTTAATATAACATTTCAGCTTAAGAAAACTCACTACAACGGTACCTACAACCAACTACGTTTAAATAAAGCAAATAAAAAAAATTAATTTCCGATAAAATATTTTGCCAAAGCCAGCAAGATACTCGTATAAATACGATGAGATATGTAAAAGCACACGCACAACGGCGTTTACCGGGCCGGAATCTGGAAACATAAACATGGCTAGCCATTGGCTGGAAACGTTTACTTTTCGTACGTTTCGACATGCTCTATGATAATTGCTAAACACGTTTTAAAGTCCATTCTCTTAAAACAAAAAAAAAAAAAATGTGTAATGTTTTAAAAATATAATTTAAACCATAAATGATGTAAGTTTAATTAAAATTTCAATTTACGACTTTTAGTTCGGAGTGCTATTTTCTTCCAAAGCTATCACCATAATAACAACATGCGTCCCACATCAATCCATCAGCTAATACAATACTTTACAAATAAGAGCATTTACTGTTTACATAGTATGTAGGTTGGTCACATTGTCTGTCAGATTTTACCCCACTTATATGAAACGGACAATAGTTACGTTGGAGTGGTGCGGCCCGATATTTATAGTGTTAATCTTCGTTAACAGCCTCAGTGAGCCGGGTGCGCTTCCCAGCAGGGATACCCGGCGGAACAGGCCATCTCAGGGCGCTGCCTCAACTGTAAAAACAGTCTCTCCCAGCTACAAAACACTCATATATTCACAATAGAAATTNCCCCCCCCCTTTTCCAATGCTAGGTTCGATTCCTGGCAGATGCACCCTGCAGATTTCACAGAAGGTACAATTTTCCTCCTAATATATAGTTTTTGTAAATATTACCGTTCCTCTATAACACAACTCGTAAGAAATGTTACATTTTTAGTTACGGTACGTATTTATTGATAAAATGTTTACGTAACCACGGCGCCGAGCCGCCCTAGCACATCACGCTGTGCTTCTGCCCAGTCGAGATACACTTCTCGTAGTGTTTCGTCCCCTGCTTCGCCCTTTTGCAGTTTCCTTTAAGTATTACTAATAAGCTGCTCGTTGGATATAAACACGGGAGAGTAAAACACCGTATGCTCGGCCCTCCAGCATGAGTTAGCCCAAAGTTAAGCAATTATCTTTTGCAAAAGAAGTTAACTTGGGATGAAATTCCGAGACGCTCAGTGACTAGTACCCCGGCAGGCTCCTTTCCTATAGTTGGCTCCTCCAGTCTATTCTCATCATGTCTGCAGAGGCGGTAACTGTAAAGTCTTCCAATATATACCAAAGGCAATTAAAAAAAAAATTAAAATAAATGGGAACGCACTGAGAAAACTCTGATCACATGTACTCCAGAAAAAAATTGTAATTTACCATTATGAAAACAAGTATGTTTACAGTCAGATTTAAAAAAAATCAGCAAACTTTGGCGAATGAGTCGAGTTCACGGACTTGAATTTCCCCCCTAAAGTCACATAAGAACAAAAAAATTGAGAGTTGGCAAGCCTGGCTCGCGTCGCAGCGGACCGCAGTGTTNCCCTGCTTCGCCCTTTTGCAGTTTCCTTTAAGTATTACTAATAAGCTGCTCGTTGAATATAAACACGGGAGAGTGAAACACCGTACGCTCGGCCCTCCAGCATGAGTTAGCCCAAAGTTAAGCAATAATCTTTTGCAAAAGAAGTTAACTTGGGATGAAATTCCGAGACGCTCAGTGACTAGTACCCCGGCAGGCTCCTTTCCTATAGTTGGCTCCTCCAGTCTATTCTCATCATGTCTGCAGAGGTGGTAACTGTAAAGTCTTCCAATATATACCAAAGGCAATTAAAAAAATAATTAAAATAAATGGGAACGCACTGAGAAAACTCTGATCACATGTACTCCAGAAAAAAATTGTAATTTACCATTATGAAAACAAGTATGTTTACAGTCAGATTTAAAAAAATTCAGCAAACTTTGGCGAATGAGTCGAGTTCACGGACTCTAATTTCCCCCCTAAAGTCACATAAGAACAAAAAAATTGAGAGTTGGCAAGCCTGGCTCGCG
This sequence comes from Clitarchus hookeri, assembly GCA_002778355.1. Classification (NCBI taxonomy): domain Eukaryota; kingdom Metazoa; phylum Arthropoda; class Insecta; order Phasmatodea; family Phasmatidae; genus Clitarchus; species Clitarchus hookeri. The sequence continues at coordinate 294,696 of NQII01001058.1, forward strand.
TCGCAGCGGACCGCAGTGTTGGCAGCCTGCTTCCTACACTCCTCCAGCCAGCTTCTTTCATATCCGAGCTTCTTCCAAAAGTGTGTTCTTCCCGTAACTTCCGTGCCGATCTCCGTTTTTAGCGCGCTAGCCTCCCGGGTTAAAGACAGCTGGCGTACTGTGATTTAGTGGGTTGCACTCGTCTCCTCTCATGATTTTATAAAGAATTTGAAACGGCAGCAATTCTACTACAATCTTTCTAACATAAACACATTCGAAAGGCTCCGCCATTCGCCTAAGTTAATTTATTTTCCACGTAACCATTACAAATAATATTGTTCTTTTTTATTACAGAAACAATTTTAAAGCTTGCAGGTGTCTTGGCCCGACATAATGGCCGACAGCCATGCACTGCCTTCACCTGTCGCCAGTTCCCCCGGACTCGTCTGCGGTTTTTGCGGAGCCTCATTCGCTGTCCGCAAGAAAGGGGTCCGCCACGAAAGGTCGTGTGTGCATAACCCGTACAGAGATGCTCCTCAGATCTGTGTGTGAGCGGTGTAGTATTACCATCAACCGCAAGAACGATATCACCTTCGCAGCTGTACAGGCGATATCAGACACGTAGCAACACCTAACTTTCCAATGCCGCATCCACGCATATGGACACGGCACAACGACACGGAGCGAGTTGCCACTTCAACCCAGACAATACCCGATTATATACACGGGAGAAGATGCGGAGAAAAANGATATCAGACACGTAGCAACACCTAACTTTCCAATGCCGCATCCACGCATATGGACACGGCACAACGACACGGAGCGAGTTGCCACTTCAACCCAGACAATACCCGATTATATACACGGGAGAAGATGCGGAGAAAAATGTCATGTAAGCTATTGTAGATATCGGCAAAAAAAGTGAAAGATATTTACACCACGTCGGAGCAGAAGGAGCCTCTGACGCCTGCAGAGAAGACCAGTTCTGCCAGAGCGACGAGCTGCTACTACTGCGCTGCCCCATTCTCGCAGGGAAACTATGAGGTGCGGGACCNGTGTGTGTGTGTGTTGGTATAAACGTGTATCTGCGATAATTTATATTTTTAAAAAATCTTACACTCTTTGTAGTTAAATGCATTTAGCATTCAGTATTTCCGCGACTAAGGAGCGAGTGACTGTCAGCTGCTGGTTACGTGCCGACATAGCGTTGCTGCCACATTGAGCATGCGCGGCCAGGACGAGCGCCAAGACTGCCGCCCGGCGTCCAGCTCAGCAGGCGTATTTATTCGGTAAGGCCTTCGTAGTTGCGTCCTAAATTTTTGTGCATTACTTTTAATCATGTTGGTGAAAAAAAAAATGCATTATAACATTAATTTTTTTTGGCGCAATGTTCATTTTTAGGTTTTTTTTTTTGTGTGTCAAGTATAAAAATTGAATTTTTCATCGACGAATCTGTAACAGTGAGACAATGACTTACAAGTCGATCAGTATTTGTTTCACAGGAAAATAAAAAAATGTTCCAATGTTAGGACTTGCCCTCAATTTCATATGTAAATGTTATATTATATTTGGCATTTGTTGATAAGAATACGTGTTGTAGGATTTCTCCTGCTCATTCAGCGTAGAGCTGCTTCTCGTACATCCCGCTGTGATTGCCGTTGAGACTCCAGCCTGTTCCTCGCAGCTCTTTCTTTTGGTGAGTTATAGAGACTGTTGTCCTACTAATAATTTTTCAAAGTAAACCCCAAGCCGAGTAATTTATTTAAAATTCCGATATGAATTTATTTAAAATTCCAATATAATATATACCAAAATATAAAGATTTATTTTAAAACATATTTGAAGTTTATATTATAATAAATAATATTGTCCATTTAATGTAAGGGGGTGAATTTTGACAGTTCTAGAAAAGTAGCGCGGCCACAATGTATCCTTCCACCACAGCTGTTTTGTCACAGAAGAAAAATATGTTTGTAAACAAACGTTTGAGCCCAATGCGCACTTGCATTCTCCTCTTTCCTCGAGTTTCCTGTCATGGCAGGCACTAAAGACTGACGTTAGCTAACTTCCGTCCAGTAATCAATTTAGGGTATTATAGCTAGGTTGGCATTCCAGCCTGTTTTATTTTTGTAATTGCCAAGTTAAATTTGTTGGGGTTGTGTTTATTTTATTTCGAGGAAAATATGGAAACAGCTATGGAATAGTGAAAAAGGGGGGGGGGGCTTTAGTTTAACCTATTTCATGAGATGGCATTGTTTAGATGTTCTTACGAGTGTGTGGTATATTGTATCGATGGAGTAGTGGAAAATTTTGTTCGTATGGAAAACACATTCAAACTACTGCAACTCCGAATATCTTAACTTCAATTAAAAAACAAAACACGATACATACGTTGCTGTTCGTATTCGTACAAATGCAATAACACACACACACAAAAATACCCACAGATACTTCGACTGAAGTTAACGTTACACGCGTTAAATTTACGATATAGGCAAATAAAATTTTTTTTTTCACACTACAAGTGTGTTGAAAGTGCGAATTTTCAGGCCACAAGCATTTTAATCAATGTAGTAACGTTTTATAAATACATTATTTACAAATCACGCACACCTACTGCTTCTAAAATTCGCAACCTCTTGAACGCGTCGTTTTCTATGGAAATCCTTGCAAGTTTACTTCACTAAAATCACGTTTGTTCGTAACTAACATTAAATAATTTATTTGCAGAATAATTAAGTAAAATTAACCTTGCGTACGTTTTCTGAAACCAACAAACTTAAACTTAGATATATATTTTATATTCGTGTCGCTTCATTGCGGACGGCAGTTAAGGAAAATTTTGTAACGAGCAGTTTAACGAAGCGGTAAACCCGTGCAGGTTAATATAACATTTCAGCTTAAGAAAACTCACTACAACGGTACCTGCAACCAACTACATTTAAAGAAAGCAAATAAAAAAAAAATTAATTTCCGATAAAATATTTTGCCAAAGCCAGCAAGATACTCGTATAAATACGATGAGATATGTAAAAGCACACGCACAACGGCGTTTACCGGGCCGGAATCTGGAAACATAAACATGGCTAGCCATTGGCTGGAAACGATTACTTTTCGTACGTTTCGACATGCTCTATGATAATTGCTAAACACGTTTTAAAGTCCATTCTCTTAAAACAAAAAAAAAAATGTGTAATGTTTTAAAAATATAATTTAAACCATAAATGATGTAAGTTTAATTAAAATTTCAATTTACGACTTTTAGTTCTGAGTGCTATTTTCTTCCAAAGCTATCACCATCATAACAACATGCGTCCCACATCAATCCATCAGCTAATACAAATAAGAGCATTTACTGTTTACATAGTATGTAGGTTGGTTACATTGTCTGTCAGATTTTACCCCACTTATATGAAACGGACAATAGTTACGTTGGAGTGGTGCGGCCCGATATTTANACATTGTCTGTCAGATTTTACCCCACTTATATGAAACGGACAATAGTTACGTTGGAGTGGTGCGGCCCGATATTTATAGTGTTAATCTTCGTTAACAGCCTCAGTGAGCCGGGTGCGCTTCCCAGCAGGGATACCCGGCGGAACAGGCCATCTCAGGGCGCTGCCTCAACTGTAAAAACAGTCTCTCCCAGCTACAAAACACTCATATATTCACAATAGAAATTTTTTGCCAAGATTTGAACTTTTTTTGGGAAAAGTAAATTCACATACATCGCTGGGGTGCAGCGCTTGCTTTCCATGGCACTACATCGCGCCTAACAGGAGGCCGGATCAAACCCCTGCTTCATGCCCCCCCCCCCTTTTCCAATGCTAG